>JASCZW010000200.1:0-260143 GCA_034211315.2 Aedes japonicus | reverse complement strand
TGTATAGACCTGTTCGTTTTGGTGGGTGGCAGGGTTAAATCCTTCCGTACCGTCATGCTTCAAAACCCGGCACTGTTTTTTACAAATAGGTCAACATTTTGGTTAAAAAGAGATGGAAAATGATTCTTAGCAACAGTTTACTGCAGCGGGAATTTGCAACAACTACTTCATGGCATGTGATTAAACTGCTCTTGAGATCATTTTTACGAAAATTGAGTAACACTTCTGTGTGAGAAAATACATATAGGAATACAATTCTATTCTGTCACTTTATAAAATGAAACGAGGGTGTGCTTAGCGGTGAAAATTGGCATCCTCTTCAACCAAATTATAGTTCTTATTAGCAAGAATCAAACATCAATCAAATGAACAATCATGTCGCAAAGAATGTGCCGATCTCATCCCAAGCAACACACAAGATTTGTAATGGTTGAAAATACTTCTATATGACTAGATTTGGTTATAAAGAAGCTTACTCAACATTAAATCATGAAAATATGTTATTCGGGATAAATAATTGTTAACAAAACTTAGAGGGGTGTCGCATACTATATTTTTTTATATAGAACTAGCTGATCCCGGTGCGAGCGTTGCTACGCCTGCAACTAAATGAATGAACATTACATAGAACTGACGCTTTTTTTTAATGTGTTTTTTTTTTTGAGTAATAAAGAGTTCAAACTTCTATCAGAACATTCTTCTCACCCAGACAATACACAGTTTATGGCTTAGTTACCTGGATAATTCTCAGGATTGGTTGAAATTTGTGTTTGAATTCACCATAGAATCATTTCTTGCGTTCAAAAAACCCCGCATAACATTTTTGATTCCATTTGCTTGATTAGTTCTCAAGCTATGCAGAAATTTGTGTTTCATTTGTATGCGAGCCGGAAGGGGAAGCTGTCTCAAACAATCATAAGATTCTTCCCCAGCCCCAAAAATACCTGCATACATATTTTCACTCCGATCGGTCAGACAGAAATCCATTTTAATATAAATAAAAATCCTGTTTCCAATAACCCCCACATGATGTAGAAGGAGATGTTCGCTCAGCACCATGAGGCACCAAGATGAACAACAATGTTTTTGGCTAGAATGAAAGATATGAAGAGAAAGTTTTGATAGTTCCGCTAGTGTGCGGCAGGATTGGAAATGTAACAGATGTTTTTATGAACATTGAGCGAAAGGGCATGTATACGGTGGTACTCGAACCAACGACATTTTTGCCTAACATCCTCTGCAGGGCTAGGTTAAAGCACGGACTAAGTCCGCCACTTCAACAGGCAAAAATGTCCGGTTGGAAGACGCTCATGTACCACTGTGGCTTGTATAGTTATTCTAGCGATCTATTGTGTGCACTCTGTTTACTGATGCGCACATGGGAAGAGGAACTCTCTCCTTTTTGGGTTTGTTTTGATTCGCACCGACTGACGATCACTAAAGCAGTCGGTGCGGATCAAAACAAACCCAAAAAGGAGAGAGTTCCTGCTCATGTGCGCATCGGTAAACAGAGTGCACACAATAGATCGCTAGAATAACTATACAAGCCACGGTGGTACATGAGCGTCTTCCAACCGGACATTTTGCCTGTTGAAGTGGCGTGACTTAGATCCGTGTTTAACCTACCCCGCAGTGGGATGTTAGGCAAAATGTCGCTGGTCTGACAATACCATTTGCCCTTTCGCTCAATGTTCATAAAAGGCATCTGTTACATTTCCAATCCTGCCGCACACTAGCGAACTATCAAAACTTTCTCTTCATATCTTTAATTCTAGCCAAAAACATTGTTGTTCACTCTTGGTGCCTCATGGTGATGAGCGAACATCTCCTTCTACATCATAATCGTTACTCCTCGCACGGAGAATATATAACATAACAATTAATGTATGGGAACCCCCACATGCCAAATGTGGTTTCATTTACTTGAATAGTTCTCGAGTTATGCAGAAAATTGCGTTTTATTTGTATGAGAGCCCTCCCCCCCCCCCCCTTTCAGAGGGCAAAGGGGTCTCAAACCACCATAGAAATATGTCTGACCTTCAAAAAAATCCACAACCCAAATTTGATTCCATTTGCTTTATTAGTTCTCGAGTTATGCAGGAATTTGCGTTTCATTTCTATGGGACCCCCCTCATTAAGAGGGCAGAGTGGTCTTTAACCACCATAGGAATATGTCTCTCCTTCAAAAAATTCCACATGCCAAATTTGATTCCATTTGCTTTATTAGTTCTCGAGCTATGCAGAAATTTGTGTTTCATTTGTTTGAGAGCCTCCCCCTCCCCTCTCTTCAGAAGGCGGCAGAGTCTCAATGACCATAAAAACATTTCTCTCCATCAAAAACCTCCATATGCCAAATTTGGTTCCATTTGCTGGATTAGTTCTCGAGTTATGCATAAATTTGTGTTTCATTTGTATGGGAGCCCTCTCCCCCCTTCAGAAAAGGGAGGGGTATCAAATTAGCATTGAAACAGTATTCATCTATAAACACCTCCACATGCCAGATTTCGTTCAATTTGCTTGATTAGTTCTCGTATTATACAGAATATTGTATTTCATTTGTATAGGAGCCCCCCTTTCAGGACGAAGAGGAATCTGAAACCATCATAGAAAACTTTCTTGCCTTTAAAACCTCACATATGCTAAATTTGCTTTCTTTTGCTTGGGGTCTCAAACCACCGTAGAAACATTTCTTGCCTTCAAAACCTCCACATGCCATATTTGGTTCCATTTGTTTGATTAATTCTCGAGTTATCCAGAAAATTGTTTTTCATTTGCATGGGAGCCCCCCTTTCTAAAGGCGGAAGGGATGTCGAACTATAATAAGATCCTTTTCTGGACCCAAAAATCCCTGCATACAAATTTGCATAGCGGTAGGGATAGTTCTCATGTTTGGTTTAAATTTGTGTTTCGTATGTATGGTAGCCCCCCTTTTCAGAGTGAGGAGAGGTCTCAGATTACAACAAAAGCATTTCTTGCCTTCAAAAACTCACCCATACTAATTTTGGTTCCATTTGCTTGATTAGTTCTCGAGTTATGCAGGAATTTGTTTTTCATTTGCATGGAATCCCACCCTTTCGAGAAGCGGGAGGGCTCTCGAACTATCATAAGATGCTTCCCCGGATCCAAAAACCACTGAATACAAATTTGCAAAGCAGTTGGTATAGTTCTCATGTTTGGTTGAAATTTGTTTCATTTGTATGAGAACCCCCCTTTCAAGAGGGAGGAGGGGCTTTGAACCACCATAAAAACATTTCATGCCCTAAAAAACTCGTCCATTCCAAATTTGGTTCCATTTGCTTGATTATTTCTCGAGTTATGCAGAAATTTGGGCTCCATTTGTTTGAGAACACCCCTTCCCCCCTTCCTACTCATATGACGGAAGAGTCTCAAATCATCATAAAAACATTTCCCTCCTTCAAAAACTTTCACATGCGAAATTTGGTTCCATTTCGCTTATTAGTTCTCGAGTTATGCAAGGATTTGAATAGCCCCCCCCCCTCTTTCCAGAAAGGGGAGGGGTCTCATATCAACATAGAACAATTTTTTGTCTTCAAAAATCACCGCATACTAAATTTGGTTCCATTTGCTTGATTAGTTCTCGAGTCATGCAGAATAGTGTATTTCATTTGTATCGGAGCCCCCCCCCTCCCTTTAGGATGGGCAGGGGTCTCAAACCAACATAGAAACATTTTTTGTCTCAAAAAACCACCACATGCTAAATTTCGTTCCGTTTGCTTGATTAGTTCCCGATTTATTCAGAATATTGTGTTTTATTTCTATGGGAGCCCCCCCTTTTATGTCGGGGAGGGTTCTCAAGCTACCATTAAATCCTTTTTTGCCTTCAAAAACTCACACATGCTAAATTTGGTTTCTTTGGCTTGATTAGTTCTCGAGTTGTGTAGAAATTTGTATTTCATTTGTATGGGAGCCCCCCTTTCCAGTAAAGGGAGGGGTCTCAAAGCATCATAAGATTATTCTCCGGCCCCAAAAATCTCTGCATACAAAATTTCACGCCGATCGGTCCTTCCACTCGCGAGTTAAATCGTGACAAAGGAAACCCCAACTCATTTTTATTATATAGATATACATGTCTGAAAATTTGACACGATTCATAATATTCATATTTTATGATATGTGACGCTTCATTTATGTGCATGATATTGAGCAGGCAAAAAATTGCTTTTTTTCAAACTGTGTCTTATATCTTCTACTCAATTTATTCTATACGAATGTCTGTTTGCATTCGTTAGGACTACAGGCTGTGAAAGCAAAGATGTTATGTGAACATGATACATTTCTTGCAGCAGCTGTTAGAAAATCTGATTTCACCTTGAACATTCGAATTCTATTAGTTCTACTTCAACATACTCTGATTCTGATTGCCGTTTAGTTGACAATTATTTGTATGTTTTTATTCAAGTATTTTACCCACTTACTTTCAATGAAATTTATCTGCAAATTGTAGCGTTAAAATACTGCTTAAGTTGTTGTTAGTTTAAAATTTAAGCATTATGTTTGATCCTCTATTTATAAATTGTTGTTACAGAGAGTTCAAGTAAGAACTCTACATATTGTTCGATTTGGATTTTTGGGATAAAAGACACCTGTTAGATTCTTATTTACCACCTCAGATTTTTTTTTAACAATTTTGATCCGTATAATTTCAATGTTGCTGATTCATTTTAAAATAGCTTTGATTTATAAGCACTGGTCGAAAAACTACAAGTTTTCGGTAATTTTTATACGAATTTTGCTGTACATTTATTTCACTGAATGTATTCTATTAGCTGGTGTATTTTATTAGTTTTGAAATTTCGTTGGCATCTCAACTGTACACTAAAAGTTTTACCCATTTTCGGTAAAGTGATAGTAAATTTAGTGTCGCTCATACCAAGCGATTAAGAACCGTAATTGGAAGAAATGCCGATACATCACCGAGTGTCTGTTCTCCATGTTAGGAGCGGCTCGAAACAGTGCCCTGTTCTCCATGTCAGGAGCGACCTAATCACCGTAAATGTGCCAGTGTGGGACTCTAAAACCAACTGTAAATTATGGCCCTCCGGAAAGATATGGGGTTTGCGTTGGGCCTTGCAAGTCTACCGGAAAACAAGCAAGAACATGATCTTCTACAGCCGAACACGGACTTGAACAATCGGCCAAGACCACAGAGACAGAACAGTACTAGCATTTGGAAACTCGGTACGTGAAACTGCAGATCCCTCAATTTCGCACTGAGGGATCTAATTTCAGCATGTTGAAAAGGATCTATGTGCATACGTTTGGAGGTAATCGTATCATCAGAGCAATTGAACATATCAATTGTCGGTTTTTCAAATAAACAGGCATAGCCCAAACTCCAGAAGCACTGTTGATGATATGGATGCTTTTACGCGCAGATAGAACGTGAATACGATCTTTACCCAAGTCATGAAATCAGGATCATCATAGGAGACTTGAATGCTCACGTCATCCAGGAGGAGGGGCTTAGACCGACTTTTTGAAATTTGAGTGTCCATCAGCGGAAAAACGACAACAGCCTAAGAGTTTTTCAATTCGCTGCCTTCAAGAGTATGGCCATTCGAAGCCCTACTTCCACCATAGTCTCCAGTATAAGTACATCTAGAGATCACAGTACTTCTCTGGCAAAATCTACGTCAGAACCTATTGTGGCGCTAACACTGACTTGGACCTACCTGGTGATGGTAAAACTGCGATCAAAACTAGCTAAGTTAACAACATACGGTACTGTCACCCGGTACAATCTCGTACGCCTGAACACAGCTTACGCAGTACCAGCACAACTTACGAGTATTGAAGTAGCGTTGCCTGATGATGGTGTGCTTGATGAAGCCCCTCTTGAGGACTGCTGAAATAATATCAAGGCAGCCCGGAACTACGCAGCTGAGAACGTCGTCGGATATGTGGAACAAAGCCCATGGAACAATTGACTTGACGAGTGTAGTGGAGAGAAGAACGCAATACAAGAACCGGCAGATCGTGGACTGTTATAGGCGGAAGCGAACAGCAGAGCCGCCTGTTCCGGGAGAAAAAAAAAACGCAGCAACTGCTCCGAACTCAAGAATGCGGAAGTTCTATCTGCAGCTTAACACATTTCGCAAAGGTTTGTGCAGCGAGACGAAATGTCTTAGGATAAGGATGGGAGCACTCTGACGGATGGACATAAAGCAATTGAAAGGATACTACTTCGACAATGACCTGAATTGTGCAGAGGACACAAGCGGAGAGGATCAAGACAGCGGAAGAATTGACTACGTCAGCACGGCGGACGATGGGAACAGACCAGCTTCCACGCTGGGAGAAGTTAAGGATGCTATCCAAATGCTCAAGAATTACAAGGTGGCTGCCCGAGAAAAGGATTATACCAAATTGATAATAAGTTCTATTACCAGGTTATCATTTTTTTTATCAATGAATATGTTGTCATTCAGGCTGAATTAACAGCCAAAATAACAGAATGAATAACAAAAAAATACTCGTTGAAAATCATAATAATAACTTATTCTGTTATCACAGCAGTTCTGCATTGTAAGCAAATTTATTGAAATAGTTTAAAATTATGTTATCAATTTGAAATCAAGTTCTCATGCTAATAACTGAAAAAAATATTTTGATTAAGAGCGAAATTTCTTGTTCAAATATGCTGGAAATATTTATAGTTTAACAATTCAACTTATAACGTTCATAAAAAATAGTGTGTTCAATATGCTAACATATGATAACAAAATTTGCCAATGGTGATAATTAAATTTGTTATGCGATAACAGAGGAAATCAAAACGATACCTGGGATAGCAGAACTTGTTTCTTATATGATATCAGCTTGTTATTTTCCTTTGCTAGGGTGACAAGGACGGAGCTGAACTCATCACAATAAGACCGGAAAAGATGTCCATCTGCCTGCATCGGCTGATAGTCCAAATCTGGGAAACCGATCAGCTATCGAAAAAGTAGTAGCGGAGGGTTATATGCCACATCTACAAGAAGTTAGTGTGATAACTATCGAGCGATCACAATCCTAAATTCTAAAAATGCTACCTCAGATCATCTTCCGTCTTCTAACTTCAAAACGGTAAATGAGTTCGTGAAAGTTATCACACCGGTTTCATCGAGGAGCGCTCGACAGCAGACCAGATCTTCATTGTACGGCAAATGCTCCAAAAAATTCCAAACAATGACGTTAATATCAGGTTCCCACGCATCATCGCTTCACCGATTTTAAGGTGGCATACGACATTATCGACCGCACAGAGTTTAGAGAATTATGGACAAGAACGGGTTTTCCCTGAAGCTCACAAGACTTATAAAAGTTACGACGGACGGTGTGCAAAACTTCTTGAAGATTTTGTGAGAACATACTAGCTTGTTTGAATCATGTCGGGGACTACGTCAAAGCGCTGGAAGGTGTCATGCAAAGAGCGTGACTCAACGGCAAGGTATAATTTTTACACGCTCCAGTCCAAGTTGTCAGCAAAAACTTTGGAACGGTGGCGCCGGTAAAGTGAAGCAACAAAAGACTGGTGGTGAATATGTCGAAAATGAAGTACATGTCTGTAGGATGGACAAGGCGTGCCAGGGACCACCTAGGAAGCAGCGTTACGATAGTCGGGAATATTTCCGAGGTGTTGGAGGAATTGACTATCTCAGATCCTTGCTTACGACTGACAACGACAACAGCCGTGAAATCCGACGTGCGGTCACTTAACGTACCATGTACAAAACGCTGATAAGGCCGGTGGTTCTGTACGGGCATAAGACGCGGAGAGTGCTTGAAGAGGACCTGCAAGTTTCGAATATCTCGGATCCTTTTACCATCTTTGGTGGTGTGCAGGAAAACGAATAGCTATGGCGAACAAAGCATCCAGAAAGTGTTGAAAGTTAGAAGCATACGTTGGATAGGGCATTTAGCAAGAATGCCGGGCAACGACTCTGCAAAAATGGTGTACGTCTCCAATCCGGCCGGTACACGGAGACGCGGAGCGCAGTGAGCAAGGTTTGCGTATCAGGTGGAAGCAAGATCTGGCAAGTGTGAGTCGTCGACGATGCTTGAAAGAAGCAGCCATGAACCGAGTACATTGGCGAAATGTTGTAGATGAGGATTTGACTTTGTAATTTTGTTACACCTTCAAATTAAAATACCATGAAAGCTAATAAAATCTTCAGTTGAATTCCATATTTCTAATTCTGAAGTGATTCACGATTTGTAAAAACTTACTTTTAACTTCAATTACTTGCTATCTTTTAGAACACGGTTTGTGTGAGATTTTTTGTCAACTCTTTAGTACAAGGAAACAAGTCGGTTTCAGTTTGCATGAAAAAGAAGTCATGAACGGGCTCTAGTTTTAATATATGAATTCGTGATACTTTTTCATGGTTTCATGATCGCAAGGAAAGATGTTAAAGTTGTTTAACCAGACTCATTAATCAAGAATCTATTTATGGATAGCAATGGCAATGGATAAAGTAGATTTATCAATTTTTCAGATTCAGGCATTGGGCTCATGTTGGTTTTAACTTTAATCCGATTGATTCACGATCGTATGCCTTTTAATTGCGAATACCATTGTTCATGTTGTATATCTATAAGACGAAAACATAACTTATTCATGAAATCGTGACTTTTTTTATCATGTTTAAGAACAAATTATTTCCCGTGTATTTAAGCGAGTTCAATAGTTTTTCTTATTAATTTTAACCTTATACTTATTATTTTGTAATCTTTTTAAAATCAAGTTTTACCCATGAAAAGTTGTGAATTCGAAATACTGATGCTAAAGATTTAATTAATACTGAGCGGCGACTTAAAACGGTAACGTAGATCATTCATTGATGTTTTAGATTGACTATTTTGTATGAGTTTTGTTTCAGAGTTTCGTGAAGCTTACTCCCAAATTTTATCAAGTTTTTTTCTCCTGTGAGATTTCTTCTAAAGCCTCCTATGGCATAATGCGTGCATTAAAAAAAGGGACTGAATGTTACAATTTTTCATGCGATTACCTTGCCACCTGGTGATCGGCCCACTGGTCAGTAGTCAATATATACTAGTTGTCTATATACTGTGAAAATTTGACAGCTCCATCAGTTTGTTTACCACACCTATGGCGAGAACAGTGAAACAACTTCGTGCAATGGTTTGTTCTTACCGCCTGCTATATCCGGGCCTAAAAAAGTCGGCCATCGCGGCTCACTTCGTCTACAATATTCTGGCACTTCTGGAGAAGGGAGAGTCCATCGAGCGATAGCCTGGTTCCAGCCGTCCGACCATTATAAGCAACCGGAAGATTCAACAGAATCTTAAATGGAAGGCGGCAGGCAAGATGGCCATCTCTTTCTGTGCTTTGGTCCTGGAGGTCAGTAAGACCGGCAAAACGGTCAAGAAATATTTGGCCAAAATGGACATCCACATGCGGAAGCGTCAGTCTTACCCATTCGTGTCGAAAAACCAAGCGGAAACCCAGAAACAACGGCTGAAGATACTGGTCTAAGAGATCTTCCCAGAAAAGCGGAACGTGCGGAAGCATGCCAACCCTCCGAACAGTCCTCATCTAGTGTGCAGAACAAAGAAAAATTGAGTAAAAATTTAAAACTTGAGACGCACAAGTTGTTTTGACAGTTTTGCCATGTTTGTTTTTAATATGGAATATTTACCAAAGCTCTAACTGCTCCATATAGTGAAAACTTACTCTCTCGGTTAACATTTAATTACGCATCAACTATTGATTCATCGCGTTAATCCATATTTTTCTTTAAAACATATGCATCTGATATCATAATCCATGCAGCAATTCAACTACTGTTTTTTTTATTCGTTTATTTTACTACTTCCCTTCCGAAGGAAGCCGTGACCAGATTGTTTCGCCTAAGAAAAACCACCGACCTTGACTGGGATTGAACCCAGATCCACTGGGCTGCCATGTAGCAGTCACGCTTACTACTACACCACCGGCGCTAACAAGACTATAGCTGCACCTACTTGAGAAGTTTGGTGCTTCTTATACACACCTTCAGGTAGTTATGAGATCACTGTGCGTATTACAATTTACAGGGGAGCACGGTGCGAATAAATATAAACAAATCAAAATCTCAGATGTTTCTCTTTGAGACCCCTCGATCCCTACCGGCGAAACCAAAGTTTATAATCCGGAATACGATTTTACCAAGTAGGCTATATACGAGGTCCACTAAAGATGTTAGAGATCGATTGCTGTGATTATTTTCGGACATATTAAATATAATGAACTGAAACTGAATTTTTTATGTTTTCTTTTATTAAAATAAGATCATTTTAGTGCCTGTTTGTTAGCAATTGCTTGGCGAATTGTTCGGCATTCTCCCGCCAGATCTGTTCCTTCTGTTCTTTGGTCAAATCAGCAGCTGACGCCCGTTGTTTGATGTCCTGGATGGCTCTGATCATGTCATCTACATGCATATTTGGAATGATAGGTTCTGGAGAAAGGGTTGTAGAAGGTAGATCTACAGTTGTTGATGGTTGATCTGTCGTAGTTGGAAACGGTGGTGGTGGTGGAGGTGGGGGTAGATCTCCAATATTTGCCAACAAAGCAACCAGCACGTTGATAATAGCAACATTTATGTCGCTCTTAACGTTGGCTTCCACGTTAACTCCAAGGGTGATGATATCTCCGATGTTATTATCACTAACCGATATGGGACCACAGTTTACTCCACTGACGGCAATCAGAGCTGCGATGAAAAGAACCTTCATTTTTGGGGGAAGTCGATGGATTTTGTTTGATCCGTTTGAATAGAACTTGTGTTGCTTCGATCTCACTGAGACAAGTGAGCAGTTGGATGGAAAACTGTGATATTTATACTAGCGGGATTTTGCGATAAGAATCTTTGTTATCGGATACATGAATTTGGCGGTATCTTAAGACCTTACTCGTCATTTCCAGGATGTCTGAAGTGATAAGAAAATTATTCGTGTACATTATCCATAATTAGTGCAGCCCCCTTGTAGACATATTATGCAAGGATTGTTGTAGTGATAATGAAATTTTCGGTGTTCTTGCTGGTTATGGGACGAATGACCAAGAGGTTAAAGTCCCACAAAAAAAGTGTTCTTGCATTCTGTTATCCAAGATTAGATTATTGCTTTATACATGTTGCTTATGCCATCATTCAATCACAAACAATAGGAAGTTTAATGTAACCCTTACAAGTTTCTAGATTAACCTTATTGTTTTAAATTTATTCTGCATTATTACGTATACTTCGTCTTTATTCTTTATATTGGGATACATTTTACGGATACGAAAAATAAGAGCTTCACGAAAAGTGGTCGGCTTTAAAACTTTAATAACTCAGTCATTCCTGGCTAGTTTTTAAAACTTTTTGCAACAATAGTTAGCAAATATTCTACATACTCTAATCAAAGACAGACGTTTGTGATAACTGGTCCACAGGTAAATTTCTCAATATCTATGGGTAACTGGCCAACCGTGTTTCAAGCGGAAATTCAAGCAATTCTTCACTGATGATGATGTTCGAGAAGGAAATAATTTCTCCATCACAGGAAAGATTATGGTAGCTGAGAGCTCATGTCGAACACCGAAATATTTAAGGTTCGTCTCGCGTTGAATATAATAGTCAGAAAGCCACGAAAATGCAGCATTCAGCAAAATTCATCAGATGGGACAAGCCTCAGTTATAAAACCAGACACCGGCAATTTTGCAACTGAAGGGTGTGGCTATTGCAAAATTAAACATGGAATAAAACATGATGAAATAAACAGAAGAAGACAGTTTGAATTATTTGCTAACCGGTTTTGAGGACCCGGAAAGGGAAAATACAAAATACCTCGCTATTTTTGTAATGAATGTTTTGTGAACCGCTACCTCGCTACCAGCCCGCTGCAATACTGCCACATCACAAACCATCGAATGTCGGACACATAAGTGAACTGCTTTCAAAATCAATGCGTTCTCCGACTAAATCAAATGCAATAACGTGCACCAAGTCGAAATGTGTGCTCCAAAACGTGTCAAAATATCTGAAAATAACTTGGAAACTTATCGAAAAAATATCAATTTTCAATTCTGTCACAATCAATTTTGTCACAGTTCTTTTTTCTCTGAGTAAAACTCTTTTTTGCAATATTCCATAAGTGAAACTTTTTAGGAATATTAAAAAAAAACCAGAGAATTTAAACGAATAATGAGGTGACTACTTTATTTTGCCTATCAGTGAATAAAAGCGACAGTTAATGATGTGAGTGAGCATGCTTAGTGGTGGTAAGAGTACTGCGTTATTACTTTTCTCCGGTGACATTTTCTATTTGTCATAATAACCACACGGAGGACACACATAAGCGAACTGGAAACGGAAAAATGTCATGACATTTCTTTTACCAGCGACGAAACATTTTCGACGCTGATTTCATTTTGCGAAACATAATTTAATGTCACTTAGCATTTCAATTATTTCTCGCGAATTACCGCATGGATGTGAAATTTATCAAATGGAATCTTATTTTACGAATGGGTACACTGAGAAAAAAATATAGAGAAACGCAAACATATTATAGTTTCATTTAACCGGAATTTCACGTTGAATTGGTCACAAACATCATATTAGTTTGATTTGAATATCTGCGGTGGTTAAAACAAACTAAAATTTCGATTAATTGTTTCGGGAACCTAACCTAACTAACCTCATATTCAACCAAATGCGTTCGCTTGAACTGTACCCGTACACGATTACTTATGTGCAATATTCAACATGGTTTTGGGAAAAATGAACATTTAGGTACCACCATTAAGCGTGATAGTTCGAGGAAGGTAACAAAGTGAAATCGTGCAAAGCAGAAAAAGTAATGAAATTTACATTGGTGGGAGGTCAAATCATTTTCTTGTTGACAATAATGCAGGAGATCATGCTTGATATTATGTTTAATATCAGCACAGATCTTTGGTCCGGCCCATTGTAAAATGTAGTTATCAAACATAAATTGAAGGAGCAATCATATGATGGCATGCTCTCATCCTACCCGGGTCAAGGTAATCATTCATTAACATCAAATAAATAATAGTTTTCCTGTAACCAAGAAGTCTTTCAAGAACAGTACCATGATATATGAGCCATTTGATGGATGGGTGCCAACAGCGTGAAGTGGCATTAGCATTACACCTCGATTTGACTGACTTAATATAGGGTAGAGGTTCCTGTAATAGTAGTGTACCTTCAACGTTATGAACTTTTTGCACGGGTAAGAAGACACTGAATTTATTTATTCAAATTGGTGACTTAAGTGATATAAAACTGATATGTTAAACATTTTACAAACTGTAAGAAGAAAAATGCCGGAAATTCATAAAAAAAAAACTGTAATTTTGTTAACAATAGTGGAACCTAGAAGATGTCCATGTGTGTGTTTGATTTTTATAGATATTAGTGTTAATAACTATTAAAACTAGTGGAACACTGTTTCCTTAAAAGATGCTTATGCATTTGAAATGTGCAGTTATGTGTTTTCCATTTTATATGTTCAAAGTTTATTTAATATATTTATTAATGTAATTATTTTGTATATAAACGAAAATGAACGAAATTTTTATTTTAAATTTGTCGTCGAAGAACAAATTTAAAATAAAAATTTCGTTCATTTCTAGAAACAAAATAATAATAATTGGGGATTTGACGAAAACACATTTGCATCCGACAGTAAGATTTTTGCCGGGCTATCAAATATAAGCATGCTTTTTTAAATTATTTATTCGTACCACAATACATAAATAACTTTTCTTCCTCAATATTGGCTCACAAACCCTACGTGGCACTGTTTTTCGTTTTCTGAGATCCTCTTGTTTTTTTTGTTGTTGTTGCGCTTTTTTATTCTTTGCTGCTGCAAGCAACCGTTTCGAAAACTCTTCGCTAGTGAGCTTTATTCTGTCGTAAATATGTTGCTTTTCAACTGGTAAACTCATGGTCTGACGAACCTTATGCTTTGAGCTTCTAGTTTATGATCGTTTCGGTTTTGTGGCTGAGATGGTTGTAACTGCAGGGACAATATGTAGTCAAAGATTCTCTTTCGCTTAATTTTATTTGATGTCAGAAGGAGTTTATGCTACTGCAATGTACAATTATTATGAAAGTCATATTGTTTCAGCCTTTTTTTTGTGTGTGTGCACACAGCAAGCATTTCACCCCTGTTTTTGATGTACGTTTTGCTACAGGTGATGTCATGGTTTCGTGCATGTAATGTGTTTTCCTTCATACATACGTTAGCTCGTTGACACTACTTCCCTCGGCGTTATCCTGGTTCCAGCTCAGTCATATTTCTTAAAAATTAATTTATTCTTCACCTGTCGTGATACGCTGACTGGTTCAAATTTATTATGTGTTGCACGGTCTCCTTTTTTGTGACATTCCCTTTACCATTTTTCATAGAGTTGAATAAAACGACCACTTGGCAGGAACACGTATTCATTCAACAGTCGCGAGGTTTTGCAAAAATAATTCACATTAATTGTTGTTTGGGTTCGCATCAGTGACCTAAATTTGGTTTTATGCCAGTTTCTGAACTATTATCGGTTTTGATCTATTTCTACTAGATTTCTGAGATTTACAGAATCAAAGTACACGCTGTATTAAAACGGGTTTAGGTTTGTGTACAATCCATTCAAAACTGAAGTCATTCGGAGAAGTGGGAAATATGTAAAATGTAAAATTTAATGTAAAAACTTGAGGGTATGTGATGTCAGTGAGGCAGGACTTCTTATTGATGTGAAAAATTGATGTAATAAAGCATGTCAGTGCCGGTGCGCCGGTATAAGGCTTGCTTTATTTAGAATTGGAACAAACTTTTGCTCATATTGTGGCGCTCCTGGTGGACGAATTTGGAAGTTCTTGGCGCCCACGTGTCGGGAATTTTGTTAGCTTCACGTATGTTTTTTTAACATTCCGCAAATCGACTATACTTTGTAAACAATCAACATGGAAGCCGAAAGAAGGGAAAAAATTTTGCACAGTTATTTGAAAAATCCATTGTGGTCTGCATCTAGGCTAGCTTAACAGCTGAAATTGCCCAGAAATACCGTATGGCGCGTTATCAAACGGTATAAGGAAACATTGACGACGATTCGGAAGCCTCAAACCAATCGTCGGAGTGGAACTGTCGACCGGAAACTGCGTGGTAAGATTTTGAAGACGATTAAGAGGAATCCCAATCTGTCGGACCGTGATTTGGCCAGAAAATTCGGTGCTGCCCATAGAACCGTGAGGAGAACTCGACTCCGGGAAGGAATCAAGTCGTATCGAGCTAGCAAACAGCCAAATCGGACCATAAAACAGAATAGTGTGGCCAAAATCCGTGCTCGGAAGCTATATGACCAGGTGTTGACCAAGTTCGACGGGTGTCTTCTGATGGACGATGAAACCTATACCAGGTCAAAAATTTTACTTGGCAACGGCTCGGGGGGATGCCAGCCAAATTTAAATTTGATTTTGCCGACAAATTTGCACGAAAATTCATGATTTGGCAGGGCATTTGCAGCTGTGGCAAAAAAAAACGAAAGTTTTCGTTACAAATAAGACAATGACGTCGGACTATACCAAAAAAAAAAATGTCTCCAAAAACGAATTTTGCCGTTCATTCGATCAGACGACCATCTCGTAATGTTTTGGCCAGATTTGGCAAGCTGTCATTACAGCAAAGTCGTTCAAGAATGGTATGCAGAGAAAGGGGTCCAGGTTGTTCCGAAAAACCTTAACCCACCCAACTGCCCCCAGTTCCGCCCTATTGAGAAATACTGGGCAATCATGAAGAGGAGACTCAAGGCAAAGGGAAAGGTTGTCAAAGACATCAATCTGATGAAGACCTGGTGGAATAAGATAGCTAAAACGATGGACGAAGAAGGTGTGCGCCGCCTAATGAGTCGTGTTACAGGAAAAATTCGAGAATTCCTTCGAAACCGTGACGAATAATTTTATCCGTATTTTTTTCTTAAAAGTGTGAGGAAAACGCTACATTTGTATAAAAAAAGATCTTGAATTCAATAATAAATAACTGAAATACAGGCAATTGTTTTTATTCCAATTCTATCTGAAGCAAGCTTTACTTGGCCACCCTGATGATTTGAAGTGTTTGAATGGACGCCATCCGTGACCCAAGAAAACCCGTGATGGTCACAGATGGCCATCCGCATCGACGAAAATGGAACTAACTGTTGTCTTGTGTCGCCATCGCCCAGATTAGTGATCTGCCCAACATCCAGGCGCTTCAACTGCCCAAGTACATAACATACTTCCGGGGCTCATCATCAAAATTAAAACCGTCCTTTTCTGAACGACAAAAGATTTTTTAACCCGAAAAGAGTTGGTTGGTATTGTGTTCCTTTGGGAAGTTCCTAATTACATACTGAGCCGCTACAAGGCGTGCGCGCACGTGTACTCATATTAGCAATTTAAATTGATAAATCAAATTTAAAGTGTAAAGTGGTTTGTAAATTCCTATTGCTGTCTGCCGCTAAAAGTATATATGTAGGGCAAATAACCGAATCACATTTCTGAATCACGTCAAAGAAAATGAAAGTTATCACTCGTAAAATGTGAGTAGTGGCCATGAAAAGGGCGGTTTATCGATTCTGTTTCATTTTAACAGACAATCCTGCATAACTCTTTATGCGAAAGATGGTGGTCCTTAAATGGACCGTTATGAAAAGTCAATAAATCACGGTTACCTTACCTTAACAATTAGACTAAGGCCGGTGTTGTCTCTGCTGAATACAGAAGTTGTCTCCTTTGTAATCGGTCCTCGCCACCCTCGCTGTGTGCGGAGAGTCCGCAGGTTGCCTTCTACTTGCTCGTTGCGTGTCCCTTCTTCTTGTACCCGTCGGTTCGTTTTTTGCGAACCATTTTAACAGGGCTGTCGTCCGACAACTTTCGTCATGCCCAGCTCATCGTAATCGACCGATTTAGCGATTTGTACAATGGGAGGTTCTCCCACCAACTGATGCAATACGTGGTTCATTCGCCTCCTCGACGTTCCGTTTTCCATCTGCACTCCACCGTAGATCGTACGCAGCACCTTCCGTTTAAAGACACCAAGTGTGATGCATCATGGTCCGCACGATGAATTCACCAGTAAACCTGTTGAAACACGTTCGAACGAGTTTAACGTATGGACTGAAATGATGGTTGATCGAAGATGCCTTGGTTTTCGACGAGACGCCATTGTCAGCGTGGAAAAGTTTACTGTTACTGTCCTGTCCGGTTGTGTCTGACCCGCAACGTCGTTGTCTGTGACAGCGTTTGTAGTAGTGTTGGTCTTACTGCTGCGCCTCCCGAAACTACTCGATGCTGAGCGTCGTTCGTTCGTATGCTCTGTCGCTCCGGATGAAACGAAACGATATCAATAGGGAATAAACTGAAGTGGTGGTGGTTGGAGTAAGCCACCGGTTCTACTGCAACTGCGGCGATAATAATGTTGGTGTAGTTGTGCAAGTAGTGGTCGTTCTACTGCGGATGCATCGACCGTTCACACCAGAGCCCGAGAATCGAGAATGATGGTTGGTCGTAGTAGTAGTAGTAGAAGTAAAATTGATCTTAGTTTCTAATCTAAGTTTACATTGTAAGTGTTTTAGCACATTGGGCTCTTCAGCTTTGTTTTATGTTTGGTGTGTTTTGGGTGTTAAGTGTGTTTTGTGTTTAATTATTTTTTTCAGTTCAGCCCTTGGGGCATTGTTAATTTCAAAATTTGATAACCTACCTAATCTATAATTAAAACTACAGTTTGAAAATCCTAGGGGTGGGGAACCAGATTCCGGATGATCTGGTGATCCGATGTCAGGCAGCGTGCCCTGTATCGATTGATAGACTCACTAAAGCGATCGTCGAGCATTTTTATCTCGGCCAGACGGTGGACCTCAGATGTTCTTGTCCTCGGAGGGGTGTTCAGGATCATCCTGAGGAACTTATTTTGAACACGCTGAAGCTTCAGGTGGTGTGTTTTTGCGCAACTCTCCCAGATTGGCATGCCGTACTCGATGACTGGAAGTATGATTTGCTTATATACAGCAAGCTTGTTTTTCAGGGATAATGTAGACCTTCTGTTGATCAATGGGTACAGTAGCTTCAACAGAACGTTACACTTTGTGACCGTTTTGTCAACCTTTTCCCTGAAAATAAGCTTGCTGTCTATGGTAACGCCAAGATGATGGTTGGTCGTTCGGCACCGCATGTTTTATATGATGCTATTTTCGACCAATTGCTTTGTGCGTTTTGAAATGTTGACAAATTTTCTTCTAAGTACTTTTTAACTAGTTTAATCAAGTGAAATAAATCAAGTTAGCAACAGGGATTAAGTGTAGATGTTATACTTTTCGAATGAAATACTCATGATTAAATTTCTGTGGCTCAGAAAGGATGTACAATTGTTCAAAATCTCCACTCGAAACGTATCACGGTCGATTTGAGAAATTTTAGAGATTGTTCACGGAGACCCAGACGACCCAACGGCAAGTTTACAGTGGAAGAAAAGCGAAGACGACCAACCCCGTGAACGCAAGGAAGGCGAGGAATTACTTCAATCGCAATCCGAACTATTCGAGTCGGGACGTGGCTAAGAAGCCCAACTAACATCAATGCTGAACAACGGTTTGTTCAAACAAATTTGGAGAAGTTGTTCAGTACTTACTTCCAGAAAGCTGAACATTTTCTCCAAATTTGTTTGAGCAAACCGTTATTCAGCATTGATGTTTGTTGGGAGGTCAATTTCGGTTCGTCAAATCTGGTTCGTCCAGCAGACAATGAAGAGGATCGGACTTCATGTCTTCAAGATAAGAAAGGCGGCTAACGGAACTGATGAACAGAATACGGTGGCCAAATCCGGTGCCAGGAAGCTATACCGACAGTAGTTGGTACAGCCGGAATGCATCGTAATGGATGACGAGACGTACATTAAAGTGGACGCCAAGCAGATCCCCTGCCTGGAGCTGTTCGTCGGCAAGTCCTGCCTGAATGTGCCGGAGAAGTTCCGGAAGAACAAGGTCGACAAATTTGCCAAAAAGTACTAGGTGTGGCAAATTCAGCAAGCCGGCACCACTAACGACCATAAACGACCAAATGTATAAAGAAGAATGCCCCCAGAAGCACCTGAGGCTCTTCCTCCGTGTTATCTATCGTGTTATTAAGCGAAATTGGTGATGGAGTGGTACGAAGCCAACAATGTGTTTTTTTCGCCTGAGCTTCGCCCATTAAAACAAAAATCTGGGTGATTATGAAAGGCAGGCTCCGGAAAACAGGAAAGGTTTTTAAAAACGGCAAGGATTTGAAGAAAGAGTGGATGAAACTGTATGAGAAAGATAGTGCATGTTTTGCAACAGGATTTCAGCCTAGGAGAGGAGGTTGAATGAACCAACTTTCCAAAAACATAGCTAATATGTGTTTATTTATTCCCTGAGAGTTTCAAAAATATCCGGTTTGAAATGAGTTTTTGGTGATCATTTTTGTCTGTGGCATTTTTTTCGAGTTCAAACTTCATATCCTAATTTGAATTACATAATGATGAATGTTCTAGAAGTTATAAGCACACCATTAAAAATGGAATTAAATGTCTTAAACTATTTTGGATGTGTCCTTTTGTTTCCACATTTCTGTACGTTATAGTATTGAAAAAGCTTAGTTTCTGGTTGACTTTCAAAAATGCGTGTTCTTACTCCAACTTACTGTACAAATGGTACACTGTGAGCGGAATCTCTTTAAGAAAAAGCTACCAAGAAAGTAGGGTGTAATCGTCGGTACGGAACTGTAGTTAGAAAATACGGAGAATAATATGCTTTTGAAGGATGCAACCGAGGAGTGAAGTTAATTACGCTGAACGTTAATATTTTAGTTTATAATACATAAAATCGAAGGAAATACTCACAAATCCATTCATTGGTATTGTCTAGCAACGAAACGGATTTGTACTTTACGTTATTGATGGCACACGCGCAACTGTCTACAGCACGAAGCTTTAGTTGACACAGAGAGAACGTTCGTGCTGTGTACGAAAGCAATACAAAGAGGTACGAATATTTTTTCACAATTAAAAAGAAACGTCTCTCTAGGTGGTTGGATGATGGACTGATAAATCTACTCTATCGACTCGAAATGAAATTGACAAATAAAGCGCAACCACTTGGAGTCGTCCATCGTTTTTTTAATGTTTCTGATATCGGATTCGACCCTGAATTTTGTGAAGGTGCTGATACTGAATCGTAGGTTGATCTCACTAGGCCATGCTGACGCGTGAGAAGATGCTTGATAAATGAGCATGAAGTTATAGCCCTCGACAGCGTTTTGATTCCTATTTTGGGATGGATTAATTATTCCCGACCATCCCTACCAGCAGCAGTACCACAATTTTTCAGGAGTACGATAAAAGAGAAATTGCCATTGGCTGGTCTTCACGAAATTCATTTCGTAGCATTTGTAAAAAAGGTGCAATGATAGCGTTTCACCAGATGAGAAGTAATAAGTGAATGGTTTTCTCTATAAAATTTACGATACATTCGTGTGTCGTGTTTACGATCCACGTTTACGAAAAAAAAACGCGTGAAAGCTTACTTTAAGAAAATAAATTTTTCAGCGTAGGAGAAGATCAGGGATGCCTATACAGAAACCATCGGCTTCCGTTTGAGATATGGCAAAAAAGGTAGAGATCTTCAACGCCTCCAACGTGATGCGTGCAAAAGCAGTTGACATCGAGACTCTAAATCATACCGGCAGCAGAAGCAAACCCGAAAGGAACCTCAACCAGTCCGCTTCTGCAAAACCGAGAGCCCGGACGCTATATGATACAATTGTGCAGAAATTCGTGTGTAATCATGGACGATAATCGTATGTGAAATTGATTATAAACCTCTCCGGACCACAATACTTCATTGTATACAAGGACAGGGACTTCCTGAAACGAAGAAGTCCATTTTCAACCGAAAAAATGGCAAGAAAATGATGGTGTGGCAGGCAATATGCAAATGCAGCAAATTATCTAGCCCGCACGCAACATCAGAGATAAAAAAACACCCAGAAGTACATCAAGGAATGCCTCCACAAGCGTTGATTGCCGATGATCAAACAGCATGATGGTTCAGGCCTATTTTGGCCTGATTTGGCATCATGTCATTACGCCAAAGATTCACTAGGTGACAAAGACATGAACCCGCCAAATTGCCTGGAAGCATCAGGTCAATCGAAACATTCTGGGTTTTGAGCAAAGCAAAGCTACCCGGAAAAAAATCCGTGAACTGCAGCCATGAATTCAAGAACAAGCTAAAATTCACCGTGAACTGAATCGCGTAAACGGGAACTTTTTTGGGTAAAAATCAAGAAAACGTGAACTAGTTCACGGTCCGTTTTCATTTTCGTGAACGTTTATTTCTGTGTACAGGAATATGTAAAACCAGCGGATGATATCGAAAAAATTAAACAGGATTGTAACAAAGTGGTGAAAATGCTGGGAAAAGTGATATGTCTCGGTTATAATGAAAGATTTTGATTGAAGAAGAGTTAAATTTTATGAAAAACACCAGTGCTGATATAATGTGCCTAATAAAATAATTGACATCTTAAAAAACAAGAATTTTGAATATTTTGAAAGTGTGCTTATATTTTCTGAATCAGTTTTTAATAGAAATTGTGACACTCAACGTTATGTTCTGAATGCTACATTTACAACACCTTCCAGAATATATTTAGTTACCTCAAATCTATGTTCGTAACGGGACGACTTATTACTGGCATTATAAAATCCTAGAATGTACATGATCGTTGTCTTAGGTTTTATAAAAACATCAAACCTATTCTTAATGAACTCGGTTTCACGCGTCACGACAAGTTTGAAGTTCAAATTCGTTTTCTCCCATGCTAGATTATAAAACGATTAGTTCATGTTACATAAATTATATAACAAATCCAATTTCATTACCTGATCCTGTTCCTGTGTTTTCGCCCGATTCCCCAGAATTATGTTAATTACAGTAAAAATTAACGCAATATGAAGCCGTTTGGTGGATTATCGAAATATAAAGAAGCTTCAGAATAATTTAAAAAAATGAAAAACAGGTCATGATCAGAAGTAAACATCATACATTAGTGAGATCAGTACAATTATGTATTAGCAATTATTCAATTCATACAACTGAATATGAGCCATTATCATAACAGAACTTTTTGTGATAGTGGAAGTGTGAACATAATATAAAAATCCAATTGTTGTTAGTAACGTTTGCATTAAAAAAATTGACTTTTTTTTGGGAGGTGATAAAAAAACACTAAGACAGATAATTGCTTTTGATAAATTTCTCATGGAAGGTAATTATTTTAAGCTTATTTTGCAAAAATTCTTTGCCCTTGCGAGCGGCCTTCCAGCAGTTAACCGGAACATTCGCCATGGTGGACGAAAACATGCGTGTAGGCATGTTTTCGAGTTCTTTCTTCGTTTTATTTATCAATTCCTCCTCAGTTTCCGCCATAGCAGCACCTTCTTGGGAAACTTGGGAAATGAACTTCACCTCGGAGCTCACTTCCTTCGTGGGGGAAGTAAAATACAAAGTGCCCTGCCAGTCGTTACCATCCTGGGTGAGATAGGTCTCTTCGTCCACCGCCACCTCGCGATTCACCGGAAAAATCGAGTTGACCATCTTATTCAGCTGCTGTTGCTGCTTTATTGCCTGCAGCTCTGAAACCAATTGACGCAACTTCTGCTTTCTGACATGTATCTTCATGTTCACCAGGTACTTTTTCACTGTTTGGCCGGTTGAACCGACCTCCCGGCCAAGCGCACGCAGCGATGTGGACACTTTTCCCTCGGTCTTCCTCTTCAGCATCTTTTAGAGCTTCATGTCGCTCAGGGTCATCGGCCGTCTAGAACCGGGCTTTCTTTCGATGCTCTGATTGTTGTCTAATAGTGCCAAGATGTTATAGATGTGAGAACAGGCTTATCCGGCGAGAACGAGCTTATCTGCTGACTCGCGGGTTACTATGATGGGTAGTTTCGTCAGTGCGGGTGAAGATTAACCCATGAAAAGTCAGCAATTTTTGTCCATTATTTATAATGTAAACGTTTTTCATATTTATGCGAGGCTTGTTGTACGTGAAAGTGACCTCGGAATGTACGCGAGTGACCAGGCTTTTTGAAATGGGTCTCTGGATTTCATCAGAGCCATCACCCGTCAGCTCCCGGACCATATTGGTTTAACAGTATGGTGATTAGGATAAGAGCAATATTAATGATAGTTGCAGACATATTTCTTCCTTGGAAGGCACTGCCAGGGCTTAAATTTACATGTTTTTTTTCTCAGAGTATAGACTTCACATGACCCTGGGATCTGCTTAATTTCACCCTTGTTCAAAGTGTACCATGTAAAATACCTGATACGATCGGCAGTATGAGTGGTGGTCAATGCTTTAGGACAACTTGCAAGCGGTTGGAGGTTTTGATGGACATATGTTAACACACTACCGAAAAATCATGTACATTTTAGCGCCCTTTAGGACATAAGCATAAGCCAAATAAAAAAACTAAGAAAATCTATTCAACCAAACACGCAGAGGTGCGTCTGTTTCTTTTCGTTTCGGGACACTTAATATGATATAAATTTTTTTTAAATTCATAAAATTTCCACCAATTAATTTGGGTTCTTCAATTTTGAATTGCTTGTGATCTATTTTTTTAACTAATGGCGATTTAAATGACAAATATAATCAGGGTGAATGTCCCTGGTTGCAATTGTCCTTTCTGACGACTTTATTCCTAAAAATATTTTTTTTTCATGATGTGAAATTGATTTAAATTTGATATGAGTTGAAGCCTTCAAAAGTTATGTTAAAAAATTGCAAACCGTTGTAGATTATTGTTGTTTACATTTTTTTTTCCTGATGCAGAGTTTACTATTGAATCGTACGGTATATATTTCATCAGATTTAAATACACTCGTTTTAAACGTTTTGGAATCATTTAAACACTGTGGATAAAAAAAATCCAAAATTAACCGTAATTACTGTAGAATTGGTGATATTAGGCTGAAAAATGAGACACTCTCGATTCCAGAGTAGCAATTATTTAACGTTCAATGTAACACACTAACCCAATGACGTACATAAATTGTGCAGCAACAGTAACACATTTTATTAGATCACCCATTACACACTAGTTGGCAACCCATCGGAAAGCTCGTTGGTGGTTATTTAATTCTTCAAACGTAATCATGTGCCATTCGTGTTTAACAGTACGGTGACCACACTTACTGGAAGCAACTATTCCGAGCAGCTACGCAGAGTATTGGTTTCACTTCCTCTTATCAGCACCGTAACTTATTTAGCCCATGTAAACATTCTCCTTCATTCATCGCCATCACTCGAAGCCAACTTATCCCGAGCCTAACTGAAATGCAAACCACATGAATTGCATTGGCTTCATTCACCATTGCATTGACTGTGCGGTAAGATGACTCCCGCGTTTGGGGTATATTTCATTCCGTCGGAAAACTGGTCATCTCAAAATAACAAAGGCTAGATTGGAAAGGACGCTTATAATCTTTAGAGCAATAAAGGGAGGTCATGTTTCAAAAACACTGGTCACCGTTTCTGTTTTGATAGCAACAGTGCGCGAAACGCGAAACGGTTTGGTTATTTATTCTAGGATTGCAAACATTTACATTATTTTCAACATTTATGAGCATTAATGCGGTGATGTATGTTGAGCGATATAATTTTCTAAGCACATACACAAAGCACGACGACGGCAACGACAATGATGGAGAGTAAAGTCAGGAACGTAAGTCTCCTTTTGTTGTTTTACGGTTGTGTATGAAGGATCCGGCCACGGACACGGCTAAGCTGAACACGATTAGACAGAAGGCAAACTTGAGGCCATTGTTGAAGGTGTAGGTATGTGCATGTCAGTTTCAGAACAGGAAACATGACGAATGCGAATGTCACACATCAAATCACATTTAACAGAACAGTTGTTGCAGTGCACTTTTACTGGCCAGCTGATGAATGATCGGTAGAAATATATCACGATTTGTGAGTTGGGAAATGGAGAGGTTTTGTACTGTTGAAGATCTTCTGACATATTCTAATTCGTTGATTGATAACTATACTCTTGAATGGATACATCCAACTGCTGACTAACAGTAACTTGGATAAGAAGACGACCTTTGTTGTTGAAATTAGCTCTAAAATGGTTACTTTAATTCTATGCACTGCTTTAACCGGCTGGAAGCTGAAATATAGGTAACATAATGACAATAACAGTCATAACTTCAGTAATAATCACAGAAGCAAGCGAGAAAGTAGAAAAGTTTGTACAAATGTTAAATTTTGAAGTGGAGTGAAATATGCACATACTTATTTGCCGGTACCGAGAACGAACAGAGTCCGGAGGAAAAGCAACACAGGAACAGAGTCGGAACAAAACAACGATAAAAGCATATAAAAATTTACATAAACTTTTTTACTTCAACCAGAAACTCTTCCCACTGGTAACAGGATATAAATGTAAATGAATGTATTCCGTTTGGTGTTTGGTTTTGGAGCACAGTGCCCTTGTAGCTGGGGTATTTTCGGTTCAGGGCCACGAGTTTCGATCTTACTATATCAATTACAAATGTATCCTGGTAAATGCTGTCATGGACATTGAACTTTACGAACATTGTTGCAAACCTCTGTGGGTCAATAAGGACACATAGAAGAAAATCTGTTTTTGCTTTATTTTTTGTACTGTGGACTGGGTAACATTGATCACTTCTTTATATAAAGACGCGCTTTGAATGTTTTGAATTTTTAACATAAGTAGGTTTAAATTATCGGTCAATCTGCAAGATGTTTTGTCATGTTCAGTGTTTCTGTTTTTTTGTATGCAAAATTCAAGTTTAAAAAATTTGTCCTCCATCGATAGGACGTAACATTGATTAGCATCTTAAATATATTATAAGTGAGTTTTTATAAATGTTCTGAATCAAATCTTGGTTGACTGAATATGAATTTTTTGATTAAATCTTACGTGAAACTTAATTTTCCAACATTTCACAAAAAATGGGAAATTTCTGCGACATTATTCGAATGGTTCAGTTTTGTAGAGATTAGCCATGACAAAAATAAACCGCACTAATCTCAATGGCACACATCAGTACAACTCAATGACCATTTTTTGAAGGTTTGTTTCGAATGCTACTAAAAAGCTGAAAGCTGAAAAATGATTAATATTGCGTGAGAAGGAAACTTGCGGACTTCAACATGCGAGGTACGATTTTCAATAAGTGCAGTCAGTTTATCTGCTTCTCTGATGATGTGGTCATTATCGGATGAACGTTCCAGGAGGTTGCGCCAAGACCACTATGGAGTGTATCGAATATAAGCTATCCACATACATTTGCGTTGTACGCATGTATTTGTGATGGTTTTTTATGCTCTGAATACTGCATGCTGTGCGTTTGACTGTCAGCTTTCTTTTGTTTACTTGTTTGTGCGGTTCAAATTCTGCGTTTTCAAAATGTCGCGTATTGAAAAGGAAGTGAAAATTAAGGTTCTGGACACATGGCTAAGTGAGAAGGGTATTACTATGCGAAAATTGGCGAAGCGGTTTGGAATTCATCATGCAAGTGTTAAAATCATCATTAATAAGTTTGGGGAACACTATTCTTTGGATGAGCTACCAGGAAGAGGCAGAAAACCCGATTCTTCCAACCCGAAACTGGAGCAGAAAGTGGTATCTCTAATCATGAAGAACAAATCAATGTCAATACGTGATTTGGCCAAGAAAGCAGGAACGAGTGTCGGAATGATCCAGCGTATCAAGAGGCGAAACCACCTGAAGACCTACAAGAAGCAGAAAATCTCGAAACAAAGTGCAGAACAGAAGAAGCGAGCAGCAACAAGGACCCGGAAATTGTATTCGCGTCTTTTGCAGCGTCCGGATGCATGCGTTTTGATGGACGATGAGACCTATGTAAAGGAGGACTCAAAAACCCTTCCAGGTCCACAATACTTTACTGCCATCGTTGGGGAGGATGTAAGCGATGCAGACAGGTTGATTCAAGTGGAGAAATTCGGTCGAAAGGTACTGGTATGGCAAGCAATATGTTCCTGTGGTTTGAAGTCAACCATTTCTTACACTACCGGAACTATAAATGCGGAAATCTATCGATCTGAGTGTCTCCAGAAGAGATTGTTGCCTTTATATAAGAAGCATAGTACACCTCCACCGTTTTGGCCGGATTAAGCGGTCGGCTCACTTTGCCAAAACCACTCTCAATTGGCTTGCGGAAAAGGGTATAGCTTTTGTTGAGAAAAATATCAATCCACCTAATTGCCCTCAGCTTCGACCGATCGAACGTTACTGGGCAATCGTGAAGAGGGTCTTCAAGAAGACTGGTAAGGCAGCTGGGAACATGCAGGAGTTCAAAAAAATTGGGCTCAAGCGTCCAAAAATGCGATGCAACACTTGTCCGGAACTTGATGAAGAGCATTCGATCCAAAGTTCGAAAATTCATGAAAGAATAACTTAAATTTCATCCGGTCTTCATTATGTTCAAGTTTAACCTCGTACAATATAGGATCAATTTTTTGTATGAATAAAATATTGGTTTTCAACATAATTTGAAAGAAAGTTTGTGGATAGCTTATTTTCGATACACTCCTTAAGCTTAACGAGAAGCAGAAAAGGTTGAATGAAAGGTGAATACATCGAAAACTAAATATCTTTAAGCTTGTCGAGCCCAGCTTGAATAATCCTAACAGTTATAATTGACGGTGGTGAGTTCGAGGCAGAAAGTGAACTTGGACGTTGGATTATTGACGACGTCGGATAGTAAACTGCAGTAGAGAAATACGGATACGCCTTATTTCCGGATGTCGTGCGAACTAAGGATTCTGCAAGAACCTGAGGTCTTTTTATTTAAACACAATATCTTCGACAAAGACATCCCACAGGATCACAAAAATGTTTTCATTCTATTCCTATATACTAATTTACTCATGTTAAAATCAAAAGAGTCAAACACTTGATTGAGCAACCTATAACATGAATCTAACGGGTTATTTCGTTCATAAGCGTACGGTGGCCAGAAATCCACAACAGTTGACGATTCCGGAGCTGATGAGCTGGTGCATGTAACCTTACATTCTCAAAAATGCTGCTACAATCGATACTGCACATGACCACGTTGAAGACAAACAGCATTTGAAGCATCACTCGACGACTCGATAACGGTTGAATATTTAGCAGCGCGCATCGAACTTCATATGGCGGCATATTGATAGGATCGTTCCAGTGAAGGCGGCGTAGAGCATATCTAATGAACCGGTTCTGGACTTTTTCGATGCGTGCAATATGAACGGCGTAGTACGGAGCCTAGATTTGCACCCGTATTCTCTCCGTACTCTACGAACTAAAGCACAATACAGCGACTTAAGTGCATTCACATCATCGAAGTGGGCGGTGTTACGCTTTTTAAGAAACCGAGAATTGCGTTTGATTTCGCGGTTGTTGCGGAGATGTGCTCGCTGAAACGAAGCCTCCGATCAAGTTTGACTCCTACGTCGTTGATCAACGTGACCCTCTCCAGTGATATGTCGTTTAAGCCGTAGTCGAACGTGACAATGCAATGAAATGACAACGAACGAAAGTTATAACTCTGCACTTTGCCGTATTCATCTGCAGTCCGTTTAAATCACACCATCTAGACACATGTTCTAAATCGACTTGCAAAGCACAGCAATATATAAGCGATTTTACTACACGGAAAAGCTGCAAGTCATCCGCATAGAGCAATTTTCCGGAGTTGAGACCTTCGCACTGCCTCGTTGATGAAGAGTATACATGAGGGCCAAGGTGGCTGCCCTGTGGTACACCGGAGAGAATATCAAATAAGTCCGATCTAGCGTCGTTCACCTTGACAAAAGCTTTACGTGAAGACAAATACGACTGGTCAAGCCACTGAATAATCCAAGCGGCCAATCCAAGGCGGTTCAGATTTTCAGTGGCCAGTTGATGAGGTACCTTGTCGAACGCTTTTAAAAAGTCAATGTAAATGGCGTCGACGTGGCATCGCTTCTCGAGCTCGTTGATCATAGTTCCGGTGTAAGTCGCAAGACTCGATGTCGTTGACCGCTTTTTGACGAAGCCATGTTGATGCTCAGAGATCACTGACTCCATAACAGGGAACATCGCGTCATGTAACAGCTCCTCGAAAACTTTCGAAAGGTAGTTAAGGATTGATATCGGGCGGTAGGTCTCAACGCTGTGTGTATTTCCAACCTTGTGGATAAGAGTGATTGATGCCAGCTTCCAAGCGTGAGGAAACACTCCTTCGGTCAAGGATCGATTGAAGATCGTAGCGACGGGACAAGACAGCGACTGAACACACTGTTTGACGAGGCCAGGTGGAATATGATCGGGCCGGGGCCTTTCGATGCATCCACTGCGCTGAAAGCATCGCAACGACCAAAAGATGATGAAGATTACACAACGGAAGCCCTTCCAAGTAATGCTGCGCCAGCGGAGGTGAGTTGTCGTAGTGTACGGAACTGAAGAAACTTAGCAAAAGATTTGCGGTAGAGATAGAGATGCAGGGTCTTGTCGGAACTTCATTTGGATACGATCAATAAACTCATACGCAGGAGACGTGGGTAATTTTGTTGGTGTATGTGAAAATGGGGTGTGGAGGACAATAATTAACCACGAGTAGCTTAAGATGCACAGGTACAATGGGCGGCACATGCAGCAAGAATGCCGGTCAACAATCTCGCAAGAATAGTGCTTGCATCGAATCTAGCCGGAACATGACTCTGAGGTGCTCAGCGGGTAGATGGTTAGACCATGTGGGGCAAGATCTTGAAAGCTTCGGCACTCGAGGAACTGGAGACAAATAGCCCTCAACCAGGTTTAAAGGCAAAACATTATTACGCAGTTACAGTCCTAATGGGACGTTAGGTCACCATGTCATAATCAAGTTACTACAACTAATTATGATCGTAGTGTGCTACGTGGGTCTGATGATGATATGGATTTTCTACCAAACACTGAAGCATGACTGCAATGGTCTCTCTTATCTGTTTTGACTTTTTTTCCATTTGCTAATGTCTTTCTGGGCTAAGACCACGGTTGATCCATTTCGCCAATATCTGTTTGACTTTATCTAACTCTAATTTCCTTTAAAAAACAAGATTGAACAATTGGTCAACAACCAGGTTCAAGGTCAAAAAATTTTGAAAGTGTAAATTAAAATATTTTAGTTTTGGGGAAATCACTCTTTTTGCCCAGTATAACCAATACACTTGACTCCAACATTGTTGTCCCATCACGGATATGACTTTCTGGAAGGCATGCGAAATACTCCTCTACGACGGCTATAACCTCTTCGTTCGATGAAAACATTTTTTTTTAGGTGTGAGAACAACCAGAAGTCAGAGGGAGCTGAATCTGACGAATAGGTGGTGGAGTCTGCAACAATTCGTACCCCAAGTCACTGATTTTCGCGATGGTTTCTTGAGCTGTGTGAATTTTGTTTTTTCTGCAAATCGGGTGTTTTTCACAATTTTTTTCATCCAACTGGTCCAAAAGGTCACAATATTAATCAAATTTGATTGTCCTACCAACTTGGAGATATCAATGAAATTCCTTTTGCATTCCAAAAAAACTGACGCTCACACCTTCTTGAACGATTTCTGGACACGAACTCACTTCGGAGCCGAAGTGCCTGGTTCAAACCACACCTTAGCCTTTTGTGATAGTTCAGGATCATGGTGGTAGACCCAAGTCTCATCCAAAGTGATAATTCTACACATAAAATCCTTTTACCTTTTCGAAATTGCTCCAATTGTTGCTCAGAAAGTCACATTTGAACGTGTTTTTGTTGCATTGTTAGCAAATGCGGCACCAATTGTGCATACAGTTTTTTGAAACCCAAAACTTCAGTCAAAATATACCATGTTGTTTCATATGAGGTGCCTGTAGTGTCAGCTATCACATCCAAAGTCGATAGATGATCTTCCAAAACCATATCTTGTATTTTCGCTATGATTTCTGGTGTTGGTGCACTTTTTGGACGTCCTGACCGTGGATGGCCTTCAACGCTTAGCAGGCCTGTATGGACGCTGTACGCTCAAACTTCAAAACCCATCGGTGAACGGTTCGAAATGAAGGAGAAGACTCTTTTAATACTTTCACCATCTTTGCATGGATCACAGTAGCCCATTAACTTTCCAAAACAAAAAATCTAATCATCGCAGATATTTGGATTTTTTCATTGTTAGAAAATATACTGACACGGCAACTTCAAATGGCTTGTAAGTAAAGAATGAATTGACAGGTCGAAATGAAATGTTGAGTTCTTATGAAAGATGGAATACTAAAATGGCGTATAAATTTTGGTTTTTCTACTGCTCCAAAGATGTCACTTTCAAAACTTTATGACCAGCCTAGTAAGATGCTTTAATAAGTGAGGAGAAGTGTCACCGTTTATTCTAAAACTGTTAGCAATGGGGAATTCTCACCCTTCCCAATCAATTCACTTCAATGTGTGCCGTGATGGTCCCTCCTATATCCCCGTTATATGAATTTATACGTATGGAGTATGAACAAGATAAATCTTACATTTGCTGGTTGAAAACTGAAAAAAATGAGGTTTGTGAGAATATATTAAAATAACTGGAAAAGTTGTAAAACTGAGTAGATTATTTCACTCATTCATCTCTAGATAAAATCTTAATAAAAATATAAATGACTTTAACTGAAAAAAAAAAATCTTAAAGTTCGAAGCTTCCAGGTCGATGCACTCGACACTGAAGAAGTCTGTAAGTTGCAAACGGAATAGGCCTATCGTTCAAAACATCAGGTTTCTGTTGTGGAATTGAACGGAATTACTAGTTTACTAGTGATAGTTTAAAAAAAGTGTATCAGTTTTTTAATTTTTTTGTAGAAAAAAGTGATCAAGTGAACTGTTATTTAAAATTTTCCTAGTTTTCCAATCTGAAAGTTTCTCAAAGTTTTTTCAAAGATTGAAAAATGCATCCATCAAAGAGACCCGGTCTGATTATTTCTGAATTAAATTAAATATTAATCTGTGCTGTTCATAAGCGCTTGTGAAGTAAAACCTAAAAAAAAATTTAAAAATTGGGCCTTAAAATGCCTAAGAATCGAAAATATAGAATGTGATTTCCAGGTACACAGCCTTCAATCGTCCCTTTTACTTCAATATTGTCAATTTAACAACATTGTCCAGTCTAAGCTATCCAGCGTCACCATGATTCAGCTGGCAAATTTGTGATCATTTATCTCACGGAGGCGTCAGTTAGGAACTTGTGAGGAGCAGAGGTTGGTTACATCTTCCTTCCAGGTTGTCAACTCACCATTTATGTATATAATTTTAATAACTTACAATAATACAAAGATAAATATTCTATTGGGCAAAGTTAGGCAAGTTGTTGGATTGCTTTTTTGATTAACTGGATATCTTGACTATCCAAGAAGGCTTGTGATTATAGCATAATGCGACGATGATAAAAACTCATTAGGCCGAATGTCATTAGGCTGGCTGACATCAGGCTGATTTCCAGTAAACTGAATAGTTTTTTTGGCTGAGAGGTTCACTAGGCCAAATCGGTCACTATGCTGACTGAGTGACTGGCAATTTCGTTTTTTTGTTTGCTTAGAATCGCTTTTTGTTCAAATTTCAAAGATAAAAAATAAAAACAAACTTCAACGCGGCTGATTTGAAGTTTTGAAATTAGAAGCGGCTGCTAATGGTTAAAAAAGTTAACTCTCTTATGACAATTCATTAGTTTGTCTAAACGATGACGAGAAAAACCAAGTTCAATCTTCAAAACCCGCATTAATCCACCGATGGTGAGACTGAACCCTTCTTACACTTCATCAGATTTACGAACTCAAATGTGGCCAATATGGTACTGGATACATATTTTCATCAAAAATTCCAGGAAGATCCAAGAATATTGGATGTGTCATACATTCAGTTTTTAAATTGAACTATTTGTCAATCCTGGATGTATTGTTCATCGATGTGATTAAAATATTACCATTAATAGTCTTTAATGACCTGTTTATGTTAGTTATATAGAAGGGGAAATTACATATATATTAGAAATTTCACATAATTAGTCAATAGAATGAATTATTAGACAATTCTCAACGTCAATTTTCATTATCGATATAGATTCAAGATGCTCAATAAGTACACGTTCATTGAAAATTGTATAATTATAGTAAATGGAGACTTTGTGTAATTTTCGAATATACTCGTTGCAGTTCAAAACCAGACCACTCGAGCCAATCGATGCTGCTCTAATTCTACAGAGTCGCATAGTGTGGCTAGTCCGCTGTATGTGCTATACAACGCTCCAGATGCGACACAATAGAATGCAAGCGGCATCGATTGGTGTGATTGGTCTTGTTCGGTTTTGCACTGCAACGAGTATATTGTCATCTCACAATTATGTGCTCTCAGGTATTGTTTTGGTCATATCTCCATGAAGAATTATCCAATCATAATGAAATTTTGACCAGTTATTTGGAGATATCATAGCTTTGATTTGGCACTAACAAAACTAAAATCGGTACACAAATAGCTCAGTATGTAATCGGAGACTAAACTGTTTGATTACTATTATAATAGGCCTTCAAGTACTGTTTCGTTCATATCTTCGTAACGAAATGTCCGAATGAAAAAAAAATCAATAGCGTTCTATGGGAATGTTGTAGCTTCCATTTGCCGTCAACAGAACTGAAATCGGTTCACAGATGGCTGAGAAACCGATGTGACATTATTTGTAACGCACACACACACACACACACACACACACACACACACACACACACACACACACACACACACACACACACACATACATACATACAGACATGTGCTCAGTTCGTCGAGCTGAGTCGAATGGTATATGACACTCGGCCCTGTGGGCCTCGGATAAAAAGTCGAGTTTTCAAGCGATCTTAATACCCTTCTATTGATGTAAGAAGGGTAAAAGGACTTGTTAGGAAATTTAAAATTTTGAGATTCGAAAGAACTGCCCTCGAAAATTCTCCAATGGATTTACGATTATTTCACGTCCCAAAGCTATCTAACTGAATTCTCTTATTGCGAGGATATAAATAAGTATGAACTGCTCATCACTGAAAGAAGGAAAATGTTTAAAAGAAAGAATAACTCATAAATCTCTAAAACTTTCAAAAGATTATACTCTTACATCAACTGTTATCAGATGACGATGTTTTAACGATATTGTAGAACTATTATCAGAATAGTATCGATAATTCCAAAAAGACATTGCCTAGGATGCCAATATACGATAAACAGTAGAAATCGGTTCTGCATGAATAAGATCTACCGTATTTTTTTTCCTACGATTTTGCTCGTTTTGAAGAACCATTCAGTAACTGTTCCGACTCCATTGTGAAAACAAATGTCAAAGTCAATGCAAAACAAAAACTACAATATTTTTTGTATTTTCGTGACTTTGAGCCTGAGGCTGCTTCGTCACGCCACGGAGACGACCTGAACCCTATGCATGAACCCACATAAACACGTGGGCGGACAACGGTTTAATTTCCGTGATCAGAGATTGTATGTTGGGCTTCGATTGGAATTATTCCACACCCACTGGGTGGTATACTCCTCTACTCACCACCGGCAACGTCCGTGGATATTAGGCGTCTGTTTCCCTTTGGACTTATTTAGTTTGGTTATCACCATTAAAGTTATAATTTTGTAGCAAAATCTACTTTTTCTTTTTAAAACGTGATGAATCATTCAATGGAATAACGTGATCAAAACCATTAGGACGAAAACATGTACTATTCAATTATTATTGACAGGTTTTTGCTACATACATATTGCTGGAATATCAGTTATTTTTCTGTTTGTGTGCGCGATGACGATATCGAAATTATCATGACCTGTTTTTGAAGGGTGACCAGTTCAGTATATTAAGACGTCTGAAATCTTTTGGGAGGTTAAGTGGAATGTTAAAAAGATACCAGGGGCAGGTTAGATGTCGAAAAAGTCAGTAACTGGGTAATTTTACCTGAAATAGTAGAGATTTAATGAAGGGTCCTTTAGATATCTTAAACAGCATAATTTTGGCTTTAACATCATGGTTTCTAGATAAGCAGGTAGTTAAAAAAAACCTATTTTTTTTATATCAGTATCATCTATGCATTATTATAGTTATTCGTTAAGATTGAACTCAGCCATCTCCAGCATGCTCAAGTTTACCAACCGAGCAAAGGGAGGACCTGCATTCTACCCAAACTATAGAACAAATGTCTCGATTTTCCTTATGCTAGTCAAGTGCTCGTGTAGTATATAGTTTCCGGAATGTGGCCTTGTGTTGATGCCAGGCTCTACATTCGAACTCGTACAGGCAAAACCAGCACAAGCGGCAAGCCAATGCATCGATGGACACAATCTATCCCCACCGGAACTGCAAGCTAACCGGAACTGGGTTGAACCTTGTCGTTACCGTTTCGGAAGATCGAAAACAAACAAATAAACACATTGAGATCGGCAGTAGAGCAGGAGCATGCGGTGTACATTATCGTTGCCACTTGTGTCATGTGTAGAACGCAAATTGTCACCTTTGGCACGAAACGTTGGCTGATGTTGCGATTGCCGTTCGATTATCCGATACCAATCGAGGTATACGGAAGCCGGATTCCAAGCGGCAATGACAACAACAACAATAACATTTGGACCCTTCCGGAGCCAACTCATCATAAGCTGCAACAGTAGAATGCACCAACGGCAAGAAGGCAAATTAATTCATTTGTTTGCAGTGTAGATTTGCAATTATCGCCTGCTCTTTGCGGAAGTATGGATAAGCGCATTGTGACATTTGCAACGCCTAAAGGGTTGAATGGGGAGGAAATTTACGTTCGTCCAGTCGATTTCTTTTGGCTTGTCAGGCTGGAAAAATCAGGCCCAGAAAATGTTATCCTGATATATTCAGTGTGCGTAAAAAAACAATTCATGATGTCGTAAAATTGAGCTTAGCTGCCGTAATATTTTCATGGTGTTAATAAGGGATTGTTTGAAAAATAATTTAAAGAAAAACTATGTTGATCTCCTGTTTATTGATAGCGAAAATGGGCTTGTTTAAAAATTTCGTTCATATTGATAGTATGTTAAATTTGGAAATGTATTTGAAAGGAGATTACAGTACCAGTGTGTATCTTGTTTTTTTTATCAAGGACGAATTATCGAAAAATGTCTGCTTTATTGTATTCAAGACGCAACCCGTGCCGAGTCACATATCAACATATTTTTAAAACTGAATCGAATAAAGTATTGATTAGTATACAGATAATTTTTACAGATAATGTTTTGAAATAAATTTGATTATGAAAAATTGTAAAACATTTGATTTGTAAAAACAAAATTTCATATTTCTAACCATTCAAAATTTACATCGGATGTATATTGACGTACTGACGGGCCCTACTTTAGCTTAGTCGGCACAGATACAAAGCAATATCATGCTTGAGGTGACTGAGGTTAGATTCCCGGTCTGGTCTAACAGTTTTTCGTTAAGTTATTTTAATCTATTGTAGCGTTCAGTAATTTTAATCTAATGTAGTTTATTCCGTATCCTTTATCTGTATCTGTATGTTACATCTGTAGTTGTTTGAAAGTCGACTGAGATTGAACCAAGACCCATTGGAGTATCAAGAAGCAGTCACGCTTACCCCTGCACCACCGTCGCTGACAACTAAACAGAAATTTCACATCGCTAGAACTACCCAAGCAACATGCAAGTTTTATAACGGTTTTAAATACTTTTATATGACTAGATTTGGTTATAAAGAAGCTTACTCAACATAAAAGCATGAAGATGTGTTACTCGGGTATTCTGTGCCGTTGGCGGTATACGAGCGCCCACTTTTCGTTTTTTTTTTTATTATTTTCGGACACTTTTCGGATTTTTATTATTTTGAGAACGAGTGACGAGCCCATAATTTTTCGAGCATTACTCAAAAACACAAAAAAACCATCGTCAAAATTTCATCAATGTAAGCTTATGAATTAAGAATAACAAGACAACTGGGCCGGATGGCATCGGAGTGGAACTTATAAAAATGAGCCCGGATAAGTTGGCGACTTGTCTGCACCGAATGATAGTTAGGATCTGGGATACAGAACAGCTACCGGAGGGGTGGAAAGAGGGAGTTATAGGTCCAATATACGAAAAGGATAACAAGTTTGAATGTGAGAACTATCGAGCGATCACTATTCTCAACGCGGCCTACAAGCTTCTGTCCCAGATTATCTTCCGTCGTCTTTCGGCGCTAGCAAGCCAGATATTGTGAGAAGTTATCAAGCTGGTTTTATAAACGGCTGATCGACAACTGACCAAATATTTACGTTGCCATGTGTGTGTCACAATTATCAAGTCCCTACACACCACCTATTCATCGACTTCAAGGCCACATACGATACTATTGATCGTGAAGAGCTATGGAAGATTATGAACGAGAACCTTTTTCCGGGGAAACTGACCAGGGTGATCAAGGCTACGATAGATGGTGTTACCGTGTTCCGTGAAGATATCAGTGTGCGTTATCGGACTCGTTTGAAACACCGCAACGGACTTTGACAAGGCAATGATATTTCCTGCTTCCTGTTCAATATTGAGCTAGAGAGTGTTATGAAACGTAGGGACTTTAACATTTTGGGGTACGATAATCAATAATTCCGGCCAGTTTATCTGCCTTCGCTAACGACGTGGACTTTGTCGGCAGAACGTTCCACGGTGGTGGATGAGTTTATGCCTCGGACCATTGATTACGTTGGAACTGCAGCATAGAATTGGAGAAGTTTTTACTGGAAATGGTGCCTACTATGGACTCCACAGGATCTTGAGGTCTGGAAACTTCAACCCCGTACAAAGTATACCATGTACTAGACGCTGATAAGACCGCTAGTTCTCTACGGGCATGAGTAGAGGATCTACAAACAATTGGAATTTTCGAACGCGTGCGTATGACCATCTTTGGCGGTTCATGTGAAAACGGTATATTTAGGGGGAAGGATGAACCACGAGGTGGCGCAGCTCTATGGCGAGCACAATATCCAAAAAGTCGCTCAAGCTGGAAGGGTACAATGGGCAGACGATGTTGTAAGAATGTCGGACAACAACCCCGCAAAAATGGTGTTTGCCTCGAATCCGACCGGTACGAGCTAGGTGGTTAAACCAAGTGAAGCAAGACTTCGGAAGTGTAGGAGCTGGAGACAAGCAGAATTCAACTGAGTTTTATGGAGAAATATCGTGACGCAGGTGCGGTCCCTGGTGCGGACGTCGGACCAGCATAACCATAACCATATCATTTCATTAAATTTCATTCCATGTTAAATACTATTATAGCCATCCAAGCTATGAAATAATTTTGCTGGTGTCTGTCCTCGACTGGGATTGAACCCAGACCCACTGAGGTGCCAAGTAGCAGTCTTGCTCACCACTATAGCAAAAGCGCCGGCGAAATTCTGATTCATTATAATAAATGGTAAGGATCAAATTACTCCTCCCAATTGAAACTTCAGGTTTGGCCGATTGCTGCTCAATCGTAAATTCTGTGGCAGCAGTACTTTCAAAAAATCACTTGGAATTAAAGACTGGACTCGGAAAAAATGAGACCCACAAAAATGATCACCAAAAATTCATTTTAAACCGGATACTTCTCAAATTTTCAGGGCTGGAATAACTATAGATTAGCTATGTTTTGAACTAATTTATTTATTGCATTTTCTCCCCCAAGCTGAATGCTCGTACATTTCTCTTAACACTGATCATGAGATCTTGGGCGAGGCTTTGTCCAGCTTCCTTACACAATTTCTCCCAGTTTTTCTTCAAAGCTTCATCCGTTTTGAATGTTTTTCCGCTTTTCTTCAACTTCTTCTTCATTATCGCCCAAAACTTTTCGATCGGACGAAGTTCTGGTGTATTTGGCGGGTTCGCCTCCTTCGGGACCACATTAACGCTCTTCGCCTCGTACCAATCCATTATAGGCTTGGCGTAATGGCATGAAACGGTGAGAGCGGAGGAAGGGCAACAATCGCTTCTGCAAGCATGCTCGATAAATGTGCCCGTTTATGGTGCCGGTTGTAACAAACGGCTTGTTGTACCGTCCGCACTCGCAGATTGCCTGCGACAACAGGTACTTGTCCATCTTTCTCTCCCGGAACTTTTCCGGAACCTCCATGCGGGACGTACCGACAAAATAACTTGTGTTTGGTGTCTGCCTTGATATATGTCTCGTCGCCCATGACCGAGACAGCCTAACTTGACCAGCCACTCACGGTACAGCTTCCGCGCACGCAATTTGGCCACCGTGGTTTGCTTGTCGGTCCGGTTTGGCGCCTTCCTGACCCTAAAAACACGTAGCTCAGCCTGCTACATGGTCTGCTGGACGAACCACTTCGACGAATTGACCTTTTTGGCCACGTCTCGGGTGGAAAGGTTCGGGTTATTCGTAAAGTATTGCCTTATTTTCCGTGCACCTTCTCTAGGTATTCCGTTTTCCGGTTTTTTGGCCGCTTTCAGCGCGCCGCTCGATGGCCTTCGTCTTCTGGAACATCTTCACTACGCGGGACACGGTGGAATGATGGGTTCTAAGCCTTTTGCCGATCCATCTGTGCGAGTGACCAGGATTATGGATCACCGCGCCCAAGATTTACTGGCGTAGCTCTTCTTGTTTCGAATGCATCTTGAAAACTGACTTGACATATCGCGATAAACATAGCACTCTAAACTAGTATGACCCAAAATTTCATTAATTTTTACCCACGCGATAAAAGTTACACCCAAAACAAAGTGTCGCATTTTTTCCGAGTCCAATCTTTATCAATTTTGACAATTTTTTGACACGACTCTCCATTTAGTAAACTTTCAATAGTTTTTTACTTAAACCTAGTGGCTTGAAATGAGGCCGTGTTAAAAATATGTCCAATACGTTGAGGCAAACTTATCATTCATCGAAAAAGCGTTTAAGTTTTATTAACGTTCATAAGATGTCCACTTTCCATGACGCTCTAACTTTTTCATCCTACTATAAATGTACACCTATTCAAATCGAAAACAAACACATAATTCTACATCGAAATAATAGGTATATTGACAAATGTTTCACGAGATCTGAACAATTGAATTTATTGAATGAATGTTCGTTAATCAAATTACTCCATAATCATGGGAACAAATTTCCTCCTCATGCCTTAAATTGAAAAAAAAATCATGCTATTTCAATCACAACAGTAAGATACGTGTTTTTATTCACTGAACTTGAAACTTATTGAAGAAACCTTCGTTTTTCGTTCTCATTTATGTCATTGTTGCTGCCAATTTTTAAAAGAAAAGACAAAAACAGCATTCTTTCAAATTGAAAGTACACATTTTGTTATTCAGTTGCTTTATATTTATCAATTGCTATTTTCTATGCATCGAAACTGGCCAACTTAACCTCAACCCTACTTAATATAACGTTTCATAATATAGACAAAGTAGACTTCCACTCAAACCTTTACTGAATTGGTTCCGGTGAGCTGAAGTTAGAAGAGTGTTGCGTGTCACGGATCGCGCCGTCACCGCGATTCATTAGAAAAAACTGCATGCATTCGATTGCGCTGTTGTGTGTTGGTGATTCTTCCTCAAGCGAGTCCAAAGTGTCGTCGTTCGAGAGTATTGTGGGGGAAGATATTTCCTGCAACCAAGTGCCAGTATCTAGAACTAGATTTAAGAAGAAAATACCACAACCGTGCCAAAGTGAATTTTGATTCGGTGCTCAGGATAAGCTTGTAAATTAATCAGTGCAAGAAGAGTGTATTAGACACAGATATCATGTTTGCTACCGGAAGGTTTCCCGGTTGATGTGGACGAGTGCCGACGGCAGCAGCTGCGGTCCAGCAGGACTTGACCACCTAGGATATCGAGGAGAGCTGGTTTGCAATGCAACAAATAATTTATTTCTACCATATTTTGAAGATAATATCTTATATCCTGTTTTATTTTATTTTGTCTATTTTTGTTTCGTTTTGTTTTTAGTTATGTTGTTCTTCAGTAACATTGGAGCGGCCCATTGCTTTTGGCGGAAAGTGCTGAAAGTATGTATTCAGCGTATCGTTAACCAAAACGAACCCTGCTGCTCACCTTTTCCCAACCATCCAACATCCCAGTGATTTCTCGTGGAAGTGCAGAGGATTTCTCGGCTTCCTAAAAAGCGAGTATCATGTCAACACGTTCCTCCCATTCCCTACTTGACCAGCATTCGGACACGGCCGGCGCCGGTATTGCTTTATAATGGGTCACCAGTTTTTACACATTGAAGATGTATGTTAGTCCCAAACATCATCTGTTGGTTCTTTGTGCAAATACAGCTGATCTGGCAATAACGGAATTGCATCCGTGGGCGGTCAATCATGCTCATGCTCATGCTCATGCGTTTCATAATATAGACAAAGTAGGCAATTATCCAAAAAATCAGAAAAAATCATTAAAAACAATGATGGATACAACGGAGATGATTCATATTGCAATGACTTATAATATTGCATCTTACTACTTGCTATCATATTTTATAATTTTCAATCATTTGCTTTCGGTTGAACTACTACTTTTTCAATTTGTTACCATAGAATCGTCGGCTTCTTTTCAATTTTGAGGACCGTTTTTTAATTAAGGTCAAACATACTTGAAAGCCAATATCTCCTCTTGCAAAAGCACCCGTTGCCATTGGAGGTTTCCTTTAGTTATGGCCTTTGAAGTTTATTATTTGCTTGCACAATGCCCGCCTTCTACCTTTCTACCTTGTTGTTGACTAACTAATGCTTACGTGTTATCCTGCTCAACCTGCGGTTGCGAAACCGTAAAGTTGCAGGCAGATAGCTAGTAAATATGGAATGTGGTAGCCAGATGATTGTAATAAAGCATCGATATGGTTTGTTGGCTGTGCCTGTGCTTATTTTGTGTCCAGTTGTGCTTTTCATAGCGGTTGTGAAGAACAGTGAGAAGAGAGTTCAGGTTGAACCCATTGTTGCTTTATTCAGGTAGCATAAAACGGGGTAACAATTTTCAATCTTTTATGAGTATTCCTTTGTTAATTCAAGCATTGCACTCTCTTATCTTTTAAACAAGTAGTGGTCTTATAAGAAGTGCAAACTCTATGTGTCCAGATTTTCGAGAGTTTTCAACGTGTTCACATGATTTTTTATAATTCTTTTTCAAAACAAATATGTTTCAAATCAAGAAATGATTTGTAAAGCTTGAACTTGTAGATACACTTGTAGATGAACTTCTAACACTTTTGAACATCACAGAGAGTTGAAAGAATCGACTGTACTGACAACATTAAGTTCTCCAGACGCAATGCATGGTCAAATATGTCTGCAAAAAAGGTTGTTACCTCCTGATCAAACAGCATATCAAGCCTACAATATTTTGTCCTGATTTTGCTTCCTGCCATTACTCTTAAATATGCAGTAGAGTGGTACGAAATGAACAATATCATATTTGTATCAAAGGAGATCCGCCAACTGCCCAGAGATTCGGCCTATCAAAACTTTCTGGGCTTTGACGAAAACGCAGCTGAGAAAACACATGAAACCAGCGGATAGTGTTGAAAATTTAAGAAAGATTGGCCAAAAGTGGTGAAAATGGTTGGAGAAATCAATGTGCTGAAGCTTATAAATAGTGTTAAGGGGAAAGTTAGAGAACTCGCCTACCCTACGAAAACCAAGCAAATTGAATTGAAGATGAAAAGAAAACTTGTTATATACTATGTTTGAGATTAAAATAATCAGAAATCACAGTATGATCTCTTTTACTTGAGAAAGAAAGTGCATTTATATTTTTCGGAACAGCCTATAAGAATAACACAATGAAAACCTCACATACGCATAGCATTTTACCATAACTGCTACCAATACCATATGACACACAGTGACAACAACTTGATGGAAATTGAAGCAAGTAATAAAAAAGGTATATGGTATATGTATCAAAAATAAGTTAAACACATATTCTTCTTTCAAATTACACAAAAAATATTCTTTATTCTACGGGATTGAACTTGGATATTGTGAATACCGGATAAAGTTAATATGATTGTTTTACGAATTTGCAAATTTTTAATCGAAAACTTTTCATCATGTTCCGGACTTGTGTTGCATCAGATTTTTTGGACGCCTTAGCCAATTTAGTTTTGAACTCCTGCAAATTCTCAGCTGCTTCAGCTTTTTTTTAAGACCCTGTTCACAATCGCCCAATAGCGTGCGATGGTCCGAAGCTGAGGGCAATTTAGCATTGATGTCTTTCTCTACGAAATCTGCAACTTTGTTCCGTGAGCCAATTGAGAGTTGTTTTGACGGATTGCGCCGACGCTAAATCCGGCCAAAACAGTGGAGGGGTACTATACTTGTGATATAAAGGCAGCAATCTCTTCTGCAGACACTCAGATCAATAGATTTTTAGGAATGTTCCGGTAAAGACTGTATCGAAAACAAGCTATTCAAGTACATTCGCGTTGTGCGTGTATATTTGTGATGGTTTTAATGGGTTCATAATAGCATGGTGTGCGTTTGGCTGTCAACTTTCGTTCGTTTACTTGTTTGCACGGTTTAAATTTTTCGTTTTAAAATATGTCACGCATTGAAAAAGTCGTAAAAATTAAGGTTTTGGACACATGGTTACGTGAAAAAGGTGTAACTATGCGACAATTGGCGAAGCGCCTTTGCATTCATAACGCGAGTGTAAAATCCATCATAACAAAGTTTGGGAACACTGTTCTTTGGATGTGATTTTCATTGAATTTCAATAGGCTTTCCTTACACCATATGCAGAATAAGTTGGTTTGTTTGTTTGTTTGTTTATTTACGACACTTTACACATTCGTGTGCATTCGTGTTGGAAATGCAGAGTGTTTGGATATACAGAGTGGATGTTAATTTCTCATTTCTTTTTTTTTTATTCATAATTTTCTTTTCTTCTTCTTCTTTCTCTTCTTGATTTCACTTTGTTTCTTCTTATTCGTCAATGTAATCGGTGGATATGTAGCGACTAATCCGGTGCCACGAGCTGGAGTGAGTTCTGGTTATATCCTCCGGGTGGAGGAGTGGTATGACGTGGTTTCAACTGTCGTCATATCATCTGGGAATACCGCTGCGGCTTGGCTGTGACCTGGAAAGATCACCGAGACAGTATCTGATGGTGATTGAAAAAACTTGGTTCTGACCAGTGGGACGCTAGTGTCCCACAGTGCCAGCTGGTGTAGAAACTACTACACATTATTTCCAGATCTACCGGCAACAGCTGGCACTGGGGAAAGGCTTTGTGTAGTTCTGTCGATAACTCCGCTTTCGTGAGATTGGTCGTTTTCGCTTGTGTAGGCCCCCCCGCCCTGCCGTTTATTCCAGTTTTCCGTAGTCGTGGGGTTCTCTGCGTTCTTCCTAAAGCTGTTTAAGCAGTCCAATTTGGTGCAGGAATGCCAGGAGTTTCATCGTACTACCATCGCTGTTATTCAAGGCATCTTGTAAGCTGGTCAAGAACTTTCAACAGTGGAGAATAACGTGCCGCACGTTAATTTCGGTTCCACAGCATTCGCAGATGGGCGGTGTGTCCTTTTGCAAAAGAAAAGAATGGGTCAACTGAGTGTGGCCGATCCTGAGGCGTGTTAGCGCACGTTATTCGGCTGGGTTGGCCTCCTTGCTTCGTGCCACTGTTGGCCCCATCGGCGTCTTATCGCTTGTTTCACTGCTCGCAGTACATCTTTGACCGGAATAGGTGTATCTATGGTGGGTTCTTCTCTAGCCTCGTCGCTAGTCGATCAGCCAGGGTGTTTCCGTTGATCCCAGTATGTCCCGGAATCCAACAGAAGCGAACGAGTTTGTAACGCATTTCTATTCTATCTATTCTTCTATTTCTTAAATCCACGGGTGCTTCGACCTTTCTGATTCCAAGGCCAGAAAACAACTGGCTGAATCCGTAAGAATAACCATTTCGACACTGACGTTCGGTATCGCTCTCTTTATGGAGTTCGCCTCTGCCGAAAAAACGCTGCATGCTTTTGGAAGGCTGAGCAAATGTGCGAGGCCAGGCCAAAATGCGGCTCCAACGGTGTCTTCACTTTTCGAACCATCGGTGTTGACCACCGTTGACCTGTGCAATCAGCTGTTGGACGACTGGACGGACTCTATCCGGCTTGTACACTTCGCTTTTCATCCCATACTATCGATGGTTTACGTGCGTGCCATACACGATCGCTCTGTCTCGTTAAATGGTCGACAGCAGGAAGTTCGGTACCCGTCACATCAAGTATACGTTCAGATGCTCACCGGATTAGTGGAAGGGTGCTGTTGGTTCTGCTTTTAGCTAGAATCCGGATAGCCGTTCGTGCTACAGATTGAACTGCAAGGAATTCAAAGGGGAGTGTTTCAGTTTCGGCCATAACCGGGATGAATGGGCTGGTCACAAACGCTTCGGAAGCATATCGTACAATTTTTTGTACGCTAGGGCTAGTGTCTGTAGGATATTCCGTCCTCCTCGGCTCACAAGTCCAACACCGTACGTCAGCTTGGCAGTGACTTATGCCGAACCCACCTGCAGCAAGGTTGCTCGGTTGCCACGCGGGAGTTTTGCTCCGATCATCTGCAATATCTGAAGTCGAGATTCGCATGCTTTCTTCAACGCTTTGCAGTGCGGCTTGAACGTCAACGTTCGATCCAGCGTGATGCCCAGGATCCTCAGACGGTTGGTCTTCGGGATGAAAACATTCGAGTTTGTGTTGCTGGCTACCTGAGCAAATAAGACGATGGTGAGGAAACTCACTGGACTCGGAAAGGATGAGAGCATCATTTGGCGGAGACCCTCGGGTAAAAAGTACGTACTCAGCTTGTGATAGCTCGCAAGTTGCGTTTTCCTTTATCGATACTGGCCAATTTTCAGGAACTCAAAGAAATAGCGATAGAGATCGTGAGTGATACCATGGCTAGTGTGAAAGGTCAGTTCGGATTGGTCGATACCTTTTTTTTTGTTACGTTTTTTTTCAACCGGATAATCCTACTCCCGCGATCATAAAAAATATTCGGTTTTCGAATCGTAGTAACGGTCGGGTAAGAAAAAAAAAGTTATTTCTGTTGCTTAATACATACCTAGAAAAGAACAAGAAACAAATTGGACATAAGAAACCGCATATGGACGAATTCAGTTTTAAAAAAGAGGAAGACACCGAGAAGTGATAAATCTGACAGCTCCCATGTTACAGTATAAGACAAACATTTTAAAATGCTTCTAAAAAATTCAAATAAAATTCTAATTTAAAGCGGTTTGTTGTATGATGTAAGAAAAATCCGAGCCTACTCAATAAAAACATTTTCAGCAAAATAAAAATAAAATACAATTAATGCTCCTATTTTGCAGTTTTGGATTTTTCTTCCATCATACAACGAACCGCTTTTAAGTAAAATTTCATTTGAATTTATTAAAAGCATTTTTAAGGCCGAAAGGCCGGATTGTGGAAAAAACACCATTCAAGTTCTGCCGAGAATGTGGAGTTTGATGCTGATCGGATTAGATCGATTCTATACATTCATATCATTTTTAACTAAATACTCTCCAAAAAATGTATATTCTTCAAATAACGCATCTTTCCTTCCATATAGATTCACACAATACATTGTGGTTCAAATCTATGCATTAAAATCCAACTCATCCAAATTTCACAGAATCATCTGTGTTGTTAAGGCAACGCAGCAGGCCTGGCCACTTTGACGTTTGTATCATGTCTTTGATATGCTCAATATTGACAAAAAAAAATTGCTCTTAAGCTTACCCAATTATTTTGATGTCTTCTTCATTTATAATTTAAAAAAAAAGGTTCCATGGCATAGAAATAAAGTAGAGGCCCTAGAGATGAAAGCATTGGGGTACACCTATAAATTTTAGCAATGGATTCGGTTTCTTTCTGTTAAATTTTATAGTTTGTAGGAGGTTAATGTTTGCATTAAAAGAAATGGACAAAAATGGCCGAGTTTTTATGGGTTTACCTGCACTCGCACTGATGAAGCTACCCATGCAGCATCGATCATAGTAACCAATGAGTCAGCAGATAAAATTTGACAGCTCTATCAGTCGATCTCTAACCATGATGGCAGAAACAGTGAAGCAACTCCGAGGAGAAGTGTGTGCGTTCAAAGAACGGCACCCCACCGCTTCGAAAACGGACATCGTGCGACACTTTATGGACGCCGGATACGGCCGTTTCGGCAACTACAACATCTTGGCAAGAAGGCGCTGCTGTGGCTGACAATCAGCGAGAAGGGGATGTCAAAGCCGCTCTTCTATTGTGCGGAAATTTATAGTACGAAATGCCTGCCGGAAGTTGCGTCGTTCATCAAGAAATACCATAAGGGCGAAGACGCGGTGTTCTGGCCGGATCTGGCGTCGGCCCACTACTCGAAGCAATCGTTGGAGGAGATGGAGCGGTAGAATATCGAAGAGGTACCCAAGTCGGTGAACCCGCCCAACTTCCTCCAGCTGCGTACCATCGTGAATTTCTGGGCCAACCTGAAGCGTAAGATACACTTTAACCATTTTGTTGCGAAAACTGAGTAGGAATTCATAAATAAAATGAAGAAAGAACTCAAAAACATGCCTACACGCATGTTTTGGTCCACCATGGCGAATGTTCCGGTTAAGTCCCAGAACGTCGCTCGCATGGGCGTAGAATTATTTTTTTTACAAGTAAGCTATAATAACAACAGTCACCGCCAAAATAAAGTGCCAACTTTTCTCATGAACACGCTTCATCTCTGAAGTCATTGAAAAACTCATTATCGTATTTATATATTTTTCTTAGCATGATAATATTATTATTTTAAAGATGCATGTTTATTTTTGCAATGGATAATACACATTTTTGCTAAATTATTTTTTTAACCATACGTGCTAAATTTGGTGTCATAATAAGACAAGAAAAGAACATAATGTATATGCCATCAAAACAACAAAACTTAGAATCTTTCACTTATTTTACAGTTTGCTGCAAAAAATGGAGAAACTGGGGTAGGTGGGCACTTTTTTCTGGCGGTGAATGTACCTTCCATGGGAAATTTATCAAAAGCCTTTATCTGTCTTAGCCCTTTTTTCATCACCATCCAAAAAATGTCCATTTTTTAAAATGCAAACGTTTGTTAAAGTTATGTCAGCTGTCCAGGTTCAATTCCAATGTTCGGCAATTTGGAAAGCAACATTATTGGTGGCAATGTGGAAAGCAACATTGCTTAAGTCTGTATAGAGAGCTTGCACCATTGCAATCAATGAACAGTTAAAAATTCAAGCAAATTTGTCGACGTCTAATGCCCTTTATAGAAACCGTTTTTGCATATCTTTTATTTTATTTTTGGTTTGTTGAAATATTTTTTTCGTTGACAATTGCATCGAAAAGTTTTAGATTGCAAGAAACAATGGCTATAGCGCGATAAAAACGTACATCTGATTTCTGGCCAGATTTGAAATTTTACTATAAATTCACTAAGAATGATTTTTTAAATATTTTTTGAAAAATTACAGCTTTCAATGGCATTTGGACTAAATGCAAAGTAATCACGATTTTTTGGTTAAAAAAATCGAAAAATTTCTTTTTTTTCCTGCGCTATCTTCAATATTTTTGCTAGGATGTATTAATGAAGGAAAATACCCAAGCAACATAGATCTGTAAAAATTAGTTGAAGCAACTTTATTGTGTTACAGTTATACAGTTATTTTAACTGAATTGCAACAAGTGTGCTGTTAGGTTAGACAGATTTTAACTTGGTTTTTACATAATTAAAGAAGTTCTCTGGCCAAGACTTAAACTTAAGTCCTTTTTTCTATTATATTCTTCAAATGTATTACTGATGACAAAAATCAGTGGATCTCATATTTACAAATAGGCTGCTAAATTTTCACTGTTTATTCGTTTTTTGTAAGTCTTATAAACTTTTGTTTGTTGTTTTTATGTTTATCATACATGTTTTATACTAGGCAGAATATTCCGTGTTTCCGTGACGTCGTTTCCAAAAGCATTTAATGTTTTCGAAGATTTAAAAATAGTCAACAGCAGTTTCAAGACTTCCTTCATTCTTTTAATTTGTTTAATTAATTAGCTGGCAACGTTATTTGAAGCCCAAAAGTTCGTAGTTCTGCATCTTATATTCAGTCTTAATCTCATATGGCCAATTATTGTGATGATAACACTTGTCGTAGGGATAGTCAAAACTCATCGATTAGCTGTTTGATGATTGCTTTAGAGAGTTTGTTTTATGAACTCAGTTTATTCTTCCATATGAGATGTCAACTCAAAACCTCATATGAAAGAATATTTCCTGCTGAATAATTCTGAAATCACTGTCGGTCGAGAACCGGTAAAATCAGTCGAGGGAGCGAAAAAGGGTACCGGATCAGCCATTCGTGCTAACCGGCAAATTTGTGCCGAAATTTTGCAAAATATTTTCCATGCCCTGTACAGTCGGATAGAGCGGCTGGAGCACAAATCATACCTCACTCTTTTCAAACAGCAATGCTCCCAGTAGGAAAGTTTACTGAAGGACCGCCACATTCACCGAGGACAGATGTCCATCGGCTGCATATACTCTCGCCATCCGTTAAATTCGATGTTCTGTGAAATAGAGACGGAATGATGAAACCCACGACTGTTCCAGTGCGCTGGGATAAACTCGAAAATGGGCTTTTGTGATTCATGTTTGCTCATACAGCAAGTGGTAATACAGTGTACAGTAATCTGTAAACGTTGAAGGAATGCATGCCAGTGAGAAGGATTGTTCTTTTGGATTGCAAAATGTCATCCGCACATTAATGCTCGAGATGCCTTTCAATTTAACTATAGAGCGAACAAACCTTGCCATAGTGTATGTTCATATATTGCATGTTCTTTTCCAAATTACTCAATGCATATGATTCGACACACCCTTTGAGCTCAAAGCTAAAATCGCGTGATATAAAAAAAATGGTAATGTCATGGTTGGCCCCATAAATGAAATGTCATGGTCATAAACACTCTTATCAGTTGTGATTTGTTTTCTTATTGTAAGGACTGTTCAGCTAATTAAACGGACACATTCACTTCATGTCACAATTATTTTATTTATCCAATAAGGTTAGCATTTGACTTGGACAAATGTATGCTATAAAAATTATAAATCTACACTGATAAAAAAGGAATGATAATATCTATGTGTCGCATCTATGATTTTTTTGCAATATAATCAACAAATGATATCTATTTGTAACAACTTATACTTCCTATATGCACACATAACCACTATGTGTGACAACATACTTTTCATTTGTCACATAAACTTCATTTGTGCTTCTCAGAGGGTGCTGTTTAAGTGTAAACACATCAGTATTATATGGAATTTTCTATGGATTTTTGCCAATAAACATGTGTGGATTATTTTCCGTGTATCTAATCAAACTCAAATCAAACTCAAATCCAACTAATTTGTATACCGTATGAACAGACAACAATTGTACATTTTGAACACATTCCGGGACAATAATTCCGATACAATGATACGATACAAAAACAGAATTGTTGAAAAGATTTGTGGTGTCCGTTTCATTAACGTTACAGCCCTTAGTATCAAATACAATATAAATTTGGCTTTAGTCATCATCAGCTGAGTATTGACTAAATTTTGACCACACCGTTTAGTTGGACTTTTGACAGGCAATAAAACCAAACCTCCAGTGGATTCCCGGTCTGCGGCGTCATTGAATTGAGTTTCATAGTATCATAGGTTGTAATTTATGATTCGTCTGGCATTGAAGCGAACGAATGTTGCAACTTAGACTTGGGACGGATTAAGAATATCTTCGCGACTTTGTCCCGCTGATGTTGGAAAGATAAAGTTTAACGTGCATAGCGGTGGAGGGGATTCACTTATCACAGTGAGTTGGGTTTTTATTTCTCTTGTATCGAAGGGTCATATTGTGAAAAGCATGATCATTGTATGAGTCAACACAGCAATAATTCAAACAGCTTATTTAACTTCAATTGACGGAAACCATCTGTTACTGATACCATATGAAAACATTTACAATGACACGCGATATATTTTGCTTGGTGGATTTCGTGAAATATCGCGAACCTTCACAACGCTGAGCCAACAACAAATGTTAGAGATTTGTTTGGACAAAATAATGTTAATTTCTGCAAAATAGGTATGCGTTGTGAGGGAACGTCCATTAATTACGTCACGCAAAAAATGACTTTTTATAACCCCCCCCCTTGTCACGTTTTTTGTATGGACCTTCAAATTTTTTTGTATGGATCGTCACGTTTTCCCAAACCCCCCCTCCCCCCTTACTGCGTGACGTAATTAATGGACCTTCCCTGACTAATTATACTTTGTACGAGATCTTTACAAACATCTAAAATATGTACCAATATTTATACAAGAAAAGTGTAGTTTTCTGGTGTTGGAGTATGAAAAATGATCCTCCCTTAGCTCAGGCGTTAAAGGCGCAGCTACAAAGCAACACCATGCTGGAGGTGGCAGGGTTCGATACCCGGTCTGGTCTAGAAATTTTTCGTTAAGGAAAATTTCTCGATTCCCTGGGCATAGTGTATGATTGTACTTGCCACATAATCATACTAATGCAAAAATGGTACCTGGTATCGAAAGCTCTCAATTTATAACTGTGGAAGTGCATTTAGAACACTAAGTTTAGAGCGAGCAATAAGCTCATTGTGGAAGCAATAAGCTTGAAATGCTAAGAATGAAGAAGAAGTATGAAACAGTGATTATTATATATAAATAAAAAAAAAACAATTTTTCTTCAGTCGTGAATTGCTGCTTGAATCGTTGCATCAACATTTTCGCCCCAGAAAAACCACCGACCTCGCTACATTCTTAATTAAATAACCTAACATTTGAGAAAAAAAAACGTTTTGTTCTACGATTTTCCGTTTTTAAGTTGATTAAGTCAGTGATGTCTGGGAGAATCAAGATATTTTAACTAGAGTTTTCCGAAAAAATACTGGCCTCCCTGATACTTTTAATGTCGAAGTAATGCAAAGGATCCCTAGCAACAAGTAGCACGGGGTGCTTTGTGAAGCATCTTCCTCGAGAGCTGGTAGTTATCAACTTTCCTTAGGACAAGCACAATTCATTCGTAGGCGCTTCGCATGAGTACGCGATTGTTCTTGGTCCAATAGCCAGCAATATAATTCAGCGAGCATATTTCCTGAAGAACCGTTATTCACCCTTCGGCAAAAGCTGGTGATACAAGATGTCCATTACCGAATTCCTTCGACAAAATCATTGCTGTCAGGTACCGATTGTCTTTCATCCGGTCTTTTAGGTAGTGGTTCTTCCTTTCTTCTTCATAAGAACGTAATCCTAAATCCTCATAAAGAATTGTTCGTACTGTGTGGGGTCGATTTTTGATGATTGCGCAAGTTTTTGGATTGACCGTCTAGAATTTCGATTAACTATTTGACTTTGGCTCTCTGGGGTCCTCGCAGTTCTTTCTTTACCTGTTTCTAAATGATCCTCCAAATTTTCAATCTCATTTTCTGTTTTATAACATGGCGCGACTTTCAATTTTATATGAATCGTTTATTAGTTTTTATATGCAAATGTATGTTTGCTCTTACAATGAGGGTATCATGTTGCTGATGCCTTTTCCAGCGGAAAAGTTTACGTTGAACGGTGTGCACGAAAGTTCATTCTCACAGTTACTCACAATGAAGATTTCGTACTTGCAAAGATATTTTTATGTTACCTGCAAATTATGAACTCTTTCATAGTGTTAAAACTATCTTATATTGTTGTATTAAAAAAAGCAAGTATGTTTGCAAGATTACAAGTTTTATTTGTTTATTTCAAATAGCCGCCTCGGTTGAGATGCAAGTCTTCGCTTACGGGTAGTTATCCACGATGTCCGAGAGTTCTCCGACAGATATTTGGTCTCAAACCTTTAAAGGAGACGATTTTAGATATTCTAGTGATTTATGTCGTGTACTGCAGGCTCTTGACTTCAAGATAGACTATACCGAATAGTCCATCAGATTCAAATCCGGTGAGTTAGAAGGCCATTCGTCTGTCGTTAAAAAGCTTGGTAAAATGCGTTCGCAAAGCCTAATATTTAGTCTGTTTTGCTCCATGAGCCAGTGCCCAGTCTTGTTCATAATTCAATTCATTTTGCGGAAATGCTACGATGCCCAAGCTACTGTGTCATGTAGCTTCTGATATACCGCTTGATTCACTTTTACCCCCTTGTCGATGAAGATCAAAGGGGTTTTGCCAGAATGAGTTGTTCCAGCCCAAACCATGACAGAACCGCGATTTGTGGAAGCAGCAGGAAGCAACTGTCGATCATTTTGGTGGTTGTGATGCTGCTCGACTTGTGAACACTTTTTCATCGGTGAACAGCACTGGCCGATAGCGGTTCAGGGAACTTGCTTTCTCAACCGGTTTGCCATGGTGTATTCAAGTAGTGATTCTTGACAGTTTTATGACTGAAGCTTCAAATTGTCGTAATATATGGTTCTAACGGAAGATTTTGAAATTTTCAGTAATTTCGCCAACTTTCGGATGGAAATCAAAGAATTTCACTTGATTCGTCGCCGGATAATCTCGCGCATTTGTGGAGTCCGAACGGTGCGCTCTTTTCCTCTCCCTACGCGGTCATCTAGCGGTCCAAGCTGTTGTTATCTTTTTTTTTAAAGCTTTATTAAAGTGGCTTTTAGCCACCTGGGCTAGTTCGTCACATAGCTGTTGGTATCGTTTTATTGCGTCACTCACAGGATGTTCTAAAGAAGTTCCGGAGGAAGAAGGTCGATAAATTTATCGACAAAGAAGTATTTGGTTTGGCAGACGATCTGTGGGTCGAAAAATTTAGCACGCTGTTCATAACAACCGGCATCATGTACGGTCAAATGTATAAAAAAAATGCCGCCAGAAGCGCCTGTTTAACATTTTGCAAGTGTTAATAAAATTGTATCTCTCCTTTCGAGAGCAATTTAAGTAGCTACTAGTTTGCCTGTGTTAATAATGATCAACCGTCCGAGGTTGCTTCTCTGTTATTGCCAGATCAGCTGTTAATACACAGAAGATGGGACTGGCATACGGCTTCCACAGAAGATACACAGAAGATGGGACTGGCGTGTTGCGGCTTCCACAGTCGTTTTTTCAGGCATTCATCCATGTATACATGACCATTTACAGTTGAAGTTGTCACGAAAGGCTTGCTCCGTTTACCACATGAACAAATCCCCTGCCAAATCATGAATTTCTTGGGGAACTTTGACACTTGCTGTTTCCTGAGAGACTCTGAATCATCGAATTTGTCTTTTGCAGTCACATGCTGGTTGCCGGGAATTGGTTTAAAGTCCGTTTTTACGTGTGTTTTATCGTCCATGATGCAGTTGTGTGGTTTCGTCAACATTTGTGTGTACAGCTTAGGGCATCTTCAACGGCGATTGGAACGTGAATTGGATTTATTTTTTTAGACCAAACGCAAAAACATCGCTGTACCGGTGTTGTAAATTTTGTTTTATACTTAGGTATATTTGTGAGCCAAAAAGTAAACGTGTTTGCTACGTGTGATTCTGGCGGTGGACAACAAGTTGTGTTGCTCGCCTTGGACGCTGATAATTACCTCTAGTTGTTCCTTGTGCTGGTGAATTGCCTTAACGTTTCACTCCTAAATAACGCGTGCTCGTCTTAATTTTTTTTAAAAGCCATTTCAGCATTTTACGGAAGAAGATTGCTCTGTCTTTTGGTTATATACATGTTTAGATACAACCAGTTGTATTTATGCAATTTCTATTTGAAGTCAGAATGTTGATGTACGTACTATCGAGGTATACATGTATATACAAGAGACACAAATACCGAGGTGCGCAAAAAGCAATGTGGATGGATCAAGTGGAAAGGCTTGATTGTAAGCAGGGTTTTAAAATAGTGTCATTATTTTCCGTTCAAAACCAAATCACTGTTAATGAAAATATATATTAATGTGTTGATATCTTGGTTGATGAGTAGTGAACACATTTTCATAAAGATTTTACTAAACAAAAATGCAACACTTTCATTTGTGTGTAACTTTTTATAACATGGGCACAAATTGAACAAATTTTGGATATAACAAGTTTAGATTTTTTTTTTTTTTTTTTGTTGGGGCGTAGAACCACTGCGTCCACTGCGTTGAACTTTTGTGGTAAACAAGTTTAGATAATAGTGTTTAGATTATTGAGATGGTTTCCAAGCAAAAAGTGCTTCGAAAAATAATTATGGGTGCGGTTGTGGAAAATAAAGGCCAGTCCCACAGTCAGTGGATTAAAACTGTTCAAAACAGCAAAACATTTGGGAATCGACAATTCGACTATGTCCCGTGTGGTAAAACGTTCAAGCAGACCCACACGACTTAGCGGCGAGCTGGCAGTGGAAAAAACTCAAGACGACCGACGCCGTGAATGCAAGGAAGGCGGGAGATTACTTCAAAGCGATCCGAATCACTCAATTCAAGCCAAGAAGGAAAATTTTTCCATCTGGTTCGTTCAACAGACAACAAAGCGGGCCGAACGTCAAGGTAAGGAAGGCGCCTAACCGAATCGATGAACAAAATATCGTAATGGATGGCGCGACATATATTAAAGCAGATGCCAAGTAGATCCCCAGCCTGGAATTTTTCTTCAGCAAGCTCCGGCAAAAAGTTTCGGAACAAGAAGGTCGAAAAATTTGCCGAAATGTACTTAGTTTGGCAGGCGATCTTTGGGTGCGGAAAATTCAGAAAGCTTTACATAAAAACCGGAACCATCAATGGCCAAATATATAAAGAAGATTGCCTCCAGAAGCACCTGCTGCCCTTTCATCGTTCCCACGAAGGTGACACTTTGTTTTTGCCATTACACGAAACCTGTGATGGAGTGGTACGAAGCCAACGGTGTTATTTTTGTGCCGAAGGAAACAAATCCGCCTAACTTGCCAGAATTTTACCCAATAGAAACATTTTGAGGGATGAAGGGCAAGCTCCGGAAAACAGGGAAGGTCTTAAAAACCAATAGGGATTTGAAGAAAGAGTGGATGAAAGTGTGAGAGAAGGGGTGGCGCAAGCGTGGTACTAGATTTGATGGCTAGCGTTAGGTCCAAGGTCCAAGGTCTATTTAGCCTTGGAGAGAAGGTTTCATTTACCAACTTTTCAAAAACATAGCCAATATGTGTTTATTTATTTCCTAAGAGTTTCAAAAATATCCGAATCAGAACTGAATAAATTGTTGATGATTGTTTTGTCTGTTTCATTTTCGAGTACAATTCTTAAACAGTATTTTATTTTTTAACGAAAAATCTGCTTTTTTAGTAATGATGTTGATGACAGATGCCTGCACCTTAATATAACTTCCTGTATTAATCAACGGAAACCACCAAAATAGATTTATGAATGAACACTATAGCCCCGATATGCCGCTGTTACCGTATCGCCTATGTCTTACTGATATCTTGATCTTTCTGCGATAAGGTTAAAAAATTTCCTCCGGCGGATATAAAACAAGCCTTCGATTTCATATCATCAATCAGTACGTTAGAGGAAGCAAACCCAAACACTTTTCATAATTCCCAATAAAACAATGAAGGCCACTTTTGTCATCGCCGCCATTGTCGCCCTTGGCTGCTGTTGCAGTCTGGCAGCTGCTGATCCCATCCAAATTTCGGATAACAATGTTGGAGATATTATTAGTATGGGAGCGAACATTCAGGTCAGCGTCGAAAGCAACATAAACGTGGCATTTGTAAACATTCTGGTGGCCATTTTGGTGCAATTGGGCGAATTGGATCTAAGCCAGCTACCACCGCTCCCGGACTTCCCACCATGGCCTGAGATGCCACCACTGAATCCCGAGGAACAGAAGCTAGTCAGTGCTGTTGTGCAAAAGATGAAGAACAGGAAACAGCATTAAAGTAATAATAAAAATAATAATTAAAAAAACGTTTACTGATACCGATAAGTTGTGTTTAGGTCCGAAAATTTAAAATATTTAATTATGTAAAATATTGATTGGAAATTTACTGATATGTCTGATAAAATATTCAGATAGAGAAGATGAGGATTTTTTTTAGTCATATTAAAAATTTAGTTTTATCTTGATAGTAAGGTCTGTATCCGCAATAATCCGGACACCTCAAAACATGAATAAAACATAAATTTCGCAATATATTTCAGTATTATATATTATATTTTAGTTGTTTATTTCAGTATTATATTTTAGTTGTTAATTTCAGATTCATCTGATGTGCCAGAACAAAGGTTTTTCTTTGTGGCTTTTGATGAAGGGTAGCAATCGCTTCTGCAGACACTCTTTCTGATAGATCTCCTTGTTGATTGTGCCTATAGTGACAAAAGATTTACTCTTTTTGCCACACGTGCAAATTGCTTGCCGTACAAGGTATTTTTTTTGGGAAACTTCGATGCCTTCTCGTTCTGAAATGCTCAGCTGTAGCATTTCTGGCCATAGCAGAATAAAAAGCCAGCCCTGGAAGCTGCTTGGAATCCTCCAAGACATAAGTTTCATCGTCCATAACAACGCATGAGAACTTCGTCAAATATTCGCAGTACAAACGTCGAGCCCGTGATTTTGCTGCCAAGTTCTGTTTGTCGTTGCGATTTGGAACTTTTTCTACTTTATACGACTTAAGTCCCAAACGTTGTTTTGATTTTTGGATAAAACCAGGCGACAACCCTATTTTTTAGATTTGGGTTTTTCGTTAATATCCTTTTCATCTTTCGGTCCATGACAGGATCAGCGCGTCCAATAAAGGGCGATACGGTCAAAATTTGGTCAATATCAACTTGACGTATTTCTTTCAATTTTGCATTTAAAAAACCTGAACCCCCCTCATTTTGAAGGTGTGTGAGTGTAGAATGTTGCTCCTATTTTGATTTTGGAATTCACTCTTCAGTTGTCAAAATGCCGTCCAAGCAAGAAGAGCAGCGTATCAAAATTTTGCTCGCGCATCGCGAAATCGAGCTACCGCATGCAAAGTTGCCAAATCAACCGTTACAAATGTAATTAAAGTGTTTGGGGAACGTTTGTCAACAGTCAGGAAGTCTGGATCGGGGGGAAATCGAAAACCGGAAGCCGCTGAGACGACAAAAAGAGTTGCCGGTAGTTTCAAGCGAAACCCTAACCTATCTCTCCGAGATGCCGCAAATAAGCTGGGTGTATCGTCTACAACCGTGCATCGAGCCAAATAACGAGCCGGACTATCGACTTAAAAGAAGGTAGTGACTCCAAATCGCGATGATAAACAAAATACGACGGCCAAAGCGCGATCCCGGAGGCTGTACACGACGATGCTGACGAAGTTTGACTGCGTGGTAATGGACGACGAAACCTACGTCAAAGCCGACTACAAGCAGCTTCCGGGACAGGAGTTTTATACGGCAAAAGGAAGGGGAAAAGTAGCAGATATTTTCAAGCACACGAAACTGTCAAAGTTCGCAAAGAAATATCTGGTTTGGCAAGCCATCTGTACCTGTGGCTTGAAAAGCAGCATTTTCATAGCTTCCGGGACCGTCAACCAAGAAATTTACGTGAAAGAGTGTTTGAATAAACGTCTGCTGCCTTTCCTGAAGAAACACGGTTGTTCCGTACTGTTTTGGCCGGATTTGGCATCTTGCCATTACGGTAAAAGGCCATGGAGTGGTACGCCGCCAACAACGTGCAGGTGGTTCCCAAGGACAAGAACCCTCCCAACACGCCAGAGCTCCGCCCAATTGAGAAATACTGGGCTATTGTCAAGCGGAATCTAAAGAAGACCAAAAAAACTGCTAAGGACGAGCAGCAGTTCAAGGCAAACTGGCTTTCTGCGGCGAAGAAGGTGGACAAGGTGGCTGTACAAAATCTGATGGCAGGGGTCAAGCGTAAGGCCCGGCAATTCGGATTTGGAAAAGCGGAAGCCTAACTGAATATTTTTCCTGAATTTTATACTAATTGAACTTGAAAAAGAAATTTAATTTGATTTTTTAAATAAACGATTTCACCGATTTACACGCGTTTTCCCTTGACCAAATTTTGACCGTATCACGCTTTATTTTTTTTCACTTCTCGGTTTCCTCTCCACCATCAAACGTTCCGAAAATGATATGAGCACATCGTGAACAGTGGATTTAGGCAAATCCAATGTTTTTGCAAGGTCTTGTATTGACAAGTCTGGACGTACGCCCGTATAAAATTCGCTCGCGCACTTCAAGCCAAACATTGCATAAGGTCCTAAGTAACAATGTAAACAAAATCGAGTTGAATATGATTTGGATTTGGATAGAAATCCATTACTTTTATATAAATCATTTTGAAATTATGCTCTGAGATAAAAAAAAAAGTGAAAATACGACCGATAAAAAAAACGTCCAATATACCTTCCGTCAGATATCGCACAGCTCTGTGCATGGGACTTTTGTCGGCCGCTTGTCCAATGTACCATGTTTGTTTAAAATTTTGACAGATGTACATAGGACCTACATTTTGCATTCTAAAAACGCGTGTTCTGATTGTTCGAATAATGAAAACAAGCAAAAAGTTCTTTGTTCGGATGAATAATATTCGACTTCTTCAAGCAACATTTGTCTCAAATCGAAAAAATTGGATCGAATATTTTAATATTCTTTTTTAAATCGTAATTGCAACTCAATTGTGTAGTCGCAATTCGCAGTTGTTCTGTATTAGCTTAATTTTTGTACTCTTTTACCTCCTAATTCTTGCAATAGGGTTTTATAGGAGTAAGTGGAATATAAAATTGTTCGATAGCAAATATAATAATATACCGGCAGTTAATTTATTTTTTAATTTTGACAAGCGTAACTCAATTTCAAAATATTATGATAAATTTTGATTGCAAGACAACAACATCCTATTTCACCATGGAACACGCTACAAAAAACAGACTACCTAAACCAACGAACCAACCATTGATTTCCAGCATTCATAAGTTGACATTTATGTCATAATGGGAGCCCCCGTAACTGAAAATTAAGTTCCAGAAGCCCCCGTTACTGACAATAAATGTTACTTTGTAAAACTGCATATCGGTTTGTTAAAACCCCCTTTTAGCAAGCAGTAGCGAATTATATTTGAGAACTCTAACATCGGCTACATATTTAATCAATCGGAAATCTTACAAATCGGCACAAACCTCAATCAATAAAGGACCAACGCATATTATTTTCTAATTCAAGCTTTGTTGCGTTGTAGCAGGCAAGAATAACGTTATTGCACGATGTTGCACGGTAAGCTTGTTTCATCCCTTTTTACAAAAATTTCACACATATTTTTATGCCTGTTTTTAAACCTATTTGTTGGATGAATTATAAAATTTCATTGCTATGCACCCATTCCTAGAAGATCCCCCAAGTTACTTGAGTAAGTAAATCTAAATTAGGTTAAAAAAGAATTATTTACGTGATATGTAAACCAGGAGGTTTACCATTATATAATGTGTCCTAAACTTGCACAAGATCATACAGTTTTTACACTAATCCTATATAGTATTGCCATTTACGCTAAAGGACAAGTTTTTCAAGTAATAGGTGCACATGATACAATAATCTGATTGAATAAATATATAGTCAGTTGCTGGGGTTCTCAAATATAATAGACTGCTTTTTAATTGAATTTTTGCTAATTACAAAGATGAGGCGATACAAGAGTACAAAAATAAAGTGAGAAGGAAGCTAATGTGAACGTTTTTTTATTAGTCCCTATCGCAATCGCAAAAGTCCAATGTACATTCTTCCTAGGCAGAAAACCAATCTCACAGGTCCAATCTTCAAATGTAAATGCAATAGGTCCTAAGAAACAAATGTATAAAGTAAACAACTGGAATCATATTAAACTTCAAAACCACCTTTTTTTTGTAATCTTGACGACGGATTACGTTGAAAACCATGCAAAAATTAAAGATTACATGATTAAGTTACAATTACGATTTAAAAAACAAATTAAAATTTTCAATCCTATTTTTCTCGATTTGACACAAATGTTACATAGGACCAAATGCAATGTTTGGCTTGACTTGTTTTTCTTTCGTTGCCATCTTGAATACTAAACATGAAATGTACACATCAATCATAGTCTTTTTCATCATAGAATCTCAGCTATACCACAGTGAAATTTTTCATTCCTACGTACAATTTCAGTTACAATGATTTGAAGGTGTCCGGATTAATGTGGATACAGATTTTAGTCAAGAGGTTCAAAATATGTTCATACAACATGATTCCATAAATCAATTTAAAGGTTGCTTAAGAACAAGTATGTGAGAACCGCTATCACATGTCCAAAAGAAGTTGTTTCAATCAGGCTGTTATATTCAGAAGGTTTTATTATATTCACAGCTCGGTTGCCTGCAAAAGAGAATATGTTTCGCAATATTTCAGATTTGTTTATAAATAGAAATTAATTAATGTAGTGAAAAAGTCATAATCACAACAACTGGAAGAACTCCATACAGGATTGATGAATTATGCAAAAAAAATGTACTATACGCTTTACGCAGTACAATTCCACTTAGATTACTATTTATATGCTACAATTTAGAAGTGCTACTGTTCTAAACGTACTAAACTCTGAGTTATAATTGGAGTTGCGTGCTAAAATTTTTTGTTTTAGAGAAGCGATATGGGTTTTTGTCAGCAGATCCAGAATAAACAGAAATCGCTTTGCTGTAGGCCAACAGGAGCTACAATTTGACTTAGGGCCTGTTCATAAACCACGGAAGACTCATTTTTGAAAATTGCTGAACCCCCCTCTCCCCTCGTTGACTTTTTTTCATACACTTTTTTAAAATTTTGCATAAAGCGTAGACTTTGGTCCCCTCATAAACCACGGAGACTCATTTTTGAAAATCGCAGAACCCCCCTCTCACTTCGTTGGCTTTTTTCCATACAATTTTATTAAATTTTGTATGAAGCGTAGACTTTGGTCCCCCCCAGAAAAATCTACGTGGTGTATGAATAGCCCCTTATGATAAAAATACGACGATGTAAGAAAAATAGGGCAAATGACGAATTCCACGCCAACTCGTCTTTGTGGTTGGCAGCACCCTCTCAGATTCAAATCAAACTTTGTGTGTGTATAGACTATGTCTCATCAAGCTACTTTTCGTACTTTGTTTTAACGTAGGACTACGTTTCTCTTTTCTATACCGGGTTTCATTTAAAAAATTTGAAAAATGAGAGTGTTACGCAAAACTGAAAGGTTTTTGAACGCTTATACCTCTCGTTCGACTAAACAGAAAGACTTTATTCATACACCATTTGATAAAAAAAACTCACAAATGTTTCGCATTGAAATTTGAAAGAAGTTCAATTTGTATAAGTAGTTCAATTTTTCATTTGAAAATGATCTACTTTTGCCCCTATATAAATTTGCATATCAACAGGTAGAAGAATGTGTTTTCCCTAGCAAGGTCGTAGGAAACGGGTAGCAAATTTCTTCTTCTTCTTCAAAATAACTTTTCCTTGCTTGTTGTCGGTGTCTGAATTTTGAATTGTGACCGGGCCCTATTGTTTGCTTCGTTCTGCATTTTCGTGACTCCCATTTTTCTTGGCTATGCTACAACGCTAAGATATAGTCGTGGGCGAACGAAAATTTGTTCAGTGTTCGCAAGCAGCTTCAAATGAGGCTTTGCTCTCCTATCACAGTCCATCTGGTAGTGGTATGGGAGACAAAGCAATGCCGGATATTTAACGGATGAATTCTTGGGTTTTTTATTCATTATCATTGTTATATTCGCCCTAATAAAAACAACCCTAAAATTATTTTCCAACGCGATATATTATTACCGTCCTTTTCAGGACGATCAATTGACTGTAACAGTATTTGTTTGAGTAAAATTTTCATAATTCAACCTCTCTAAACATTGAATAGCATAACCCAGAAAGAAAGGCGTCAAGAAAATAAAATAAGAACCAAAATGTATAAGAGGCGACAGTTAAAGTAAAATAATAATTCAGCGCCAACATGAGACTAGGGCGAATCTACTTTTGTAGACGATAGTTATTTTCTCTTTAACAAAAGGTCATAAATACAAATTAAGCACTCTCTGATCCGCTGATATATTCAATTTGAAGGAATTGTATACAACTTTCGATAAATTAACAAACGTAGTGTTTGTTTCCAAAAGTAGTTACGTGCTTCTTACTTTTCTAATGCTTCGATTTTCTGTGAGCATAAAACAAGAGAGTGATAAGTTTCACTGTCCAGTTTTACTACTACGTTCTAAACAAATGTCTCAGCATAGGCAATCGAAGTACGGTTGAAGCGAGAAACAAAAAAAAACATAATAATTGCAAAGAGTTGGATTTTAAGAGTTGCTAGATTATACAACTTCATATGTACCCAAATACTCAAATTAATTTTGTTAAATAATTATCAACTATATGTGTTATGGTATGTTTTTAGTATTTGAATAAGGAATATAGGTAAAACAGCAGTCGTATGCCAAAAATAAACCCAAATGAACGGGAGATAGTTTCTCTCCCATGTAGGGGATTTGGGAGTGCGAATAGACAGTTTGTTAGAACCAATTAAGCTATCGGTAGTATATGAGCACGATCAAACGCACATTCTTTTGCCAGTCAAGGTGGTGCATTCGTTCCTGCCTTGACCTACTCCGCATGGGGATGCTTGGCAAAAGATTGTGTGCCTGTTTCGAAATACTACCTCACAATGCCCTCCGCTCAATTTCAAACTACTTCTATTCAATTTTCACAACCTGCCGTGCGCTAACGGAACTATCAATACTTTCTCTTAACAACTTTGTTCTAGCAAAAAAGTGCTGTCTACTTCTAGAGCCTCAGGGTGATGAGAAATTATTTCCTTCTCAAAACATCATCATCAATATATGATGTTTAAAGTTTTTGGCAATAAACAGGATATACCACCTAATTTAATTGTATTAGCACTAAAAGTTCAAAAAATTAAATAATAATTTTAAAATAAGCCCTTTCTACATGGCAGGCTTGATTTTTCAAACATTCAAAGACCCTTAAAAAATCCAAATTGTTATTATAATTAAATTTAATTGGCTTCTGTGAGGTTGCTAGGACCAAATTATAACACGAGTTGGCGTGATACACGGTAAAAGTAGGACATGAAAAAGTTGTTGTTAGAAAAAACAATCCTTAAGAGTGCCCACCTTGAGATGTATGATGAACTTTTAGACAATTATATTGCCTGTATTGAGAATTCTAAGATAGCCATTTTTTGCATATTGACTTGAAATTTTAAAATATTTTTTTTAGCGTTTCAGAATCGATTTTACAATTTTTACAATTTATTTTCTTAGAATGAAATTAAATTAAAAATTTTGATTCATTTTATAAAATCATTACATTACAACCATTACATCACTTTTTTGGTAAGTTTTGTCCTTTTTGAGTTATGTTGATTTTAAAAAAATCGATCAAAAAACTTCATCCCTTTTCAAATGGTAGTCTAGATTAATTAAATAAAAAACAAAGTATGCAAAGTTGCTTAAAAAGACATAATCTATACACCCACAAAGTTTCATATGATTCTGAGAGGGTACTGCCCACCGCTGGATGAGTTGGCGTGAAATTCGTCAAATATATGTTTTACAATGACTTGACCTACCATTGGAGCAATATGCAAAGAACCGTAACCCCATTTTAGTGCAATGTTCTCTAATCGGGCTGAATTTTTCAGAATTTGTTTGACGTTATAAGAAAAGGTGCTTTTAAAAATGTCATATTTTAATAAATAGGAAGTGGGATAAAATGATTCTTACGAAGTTTGGTCAAAATAACGATAATATGACAAAAGGTGCAATAACTTCTGACTTTGTCGACGGATTTTGGTGAAGTTTTATACGATATATAAACTTGCCGCAAGCACTTCAGAAAGCATTATTTTTCAGTTTACAAGATTAAGGCTCTTTTTTTATTAAAAAAATAACGGTTTATAGGTCTTGTGTTATCTTGCAGACACGTCTAGCTTAAAAATCCAAAAATGTCATCTATGACTACTTTGCGAGAAATAGCAACCCCATGTTGATGAAATTTCCAATCGATCTGAAATATATGTAATCATACAAAATATATAAAATGATACACAATTATGACAGTTTTGCGATTTTGATTATTCTTTGAGATTTTTCAAAGGTTATTTCAGTTCCCTTCCCCTTTGTCGAAAACCTTGAAATTTTGCATAATATATTGTCTTGTGCATGCAGGTCTTGTGGCCCTATAAATTTCAGCCCGTTTGAAGAACATCGAATCAATCACGGGATGCAGACCTCACGAACTAGATTTTGAATATTGATATAGAAATATTTGTGTCTTTGAGTTTCAAAATTAAACACTTAAAATAATGGTAATAATGGATCGCCACAAGTGGATTTTATTGCTGATATTATAGTATTTCGTATTTGTTCATTGACGTTTACGTTGAAGTATAAAATCGAATGCGCAACCTTATGCTTGATGTCAGATTTGTCTGATTAATATATCTTTGCTGTTTCACTTTCAATAATTTGCAACATTCATAATCTCAAGCACAATCAATGTCACTGGTCCTGTTTGTTGCTACCATATGTAGAATCACATCTACATGGCATGCTTTGTGCTACACTTCCTCGATAGCTTACGCTTAAGTGATAATTGAAAAAGTCAGCAACATACATTGACGACGAACATAACGACTCTGAGACAGAACGTGGCTACTGTCTCATCTGGTTAACTTCGGATCCTTCACAACAAACTTCTCAATACATGGGTAACGAGCAACCAGCTCTATAAACGTGACACGCGTCAGTGAATCAGTTTGGGAAATGCACTGGATATGGATACAACAAGGGTTTAGTATAATAGCAACAATCCAATCATTGTTTGGATGTACATATCAATGTCGTTATCATAACACTAAACATTAATTGGGATTTCAATAGGAGCTTATCAAATGTTACCGATTAGCTCTTCAAGTTGATAGCGCTTTTCTATTCTACAGATCTTGACAGTGGCGCAACCAGAGTTCGAATCGAACTCTTCCAGGACCTTTTATAAATATTCTTGTTTCCTTTACGTTGTCATCCATTTTTACGTTATTTCACCCCAGAAACCAATTCTGGTTGTGCTACTGTATCTGAGCCATATAGAAAATATGGATTTGATGTTATAGAAATAATAAACTCTAAAGAACTCGCTTGATTTTTTATTGGTTAAAGAAATATAGCAAATATAGAATTAATTTTCAGAATTGTAGAACATGCATTATTTACTGCGATATAATGCGAAAAATGAAAAAAAAAAAAGTTTCATAAGTATGGCAAAAGGCATCAAAATCCAGATTGATAGAAATAAGAAACATCTCTAAAAACAAAATTTGTACCCATTACTCACAAACTGAAAATTCATTAGCAAAACCACTTTTTTCATGCATGATTTTGTTTACTTTTATACTTTTGACATTGTTAATAGATATAGGTACCATCTAGGTTCTAATAATCTATACAACAGACTTCAATATGATCTTCTATATGAACATAAAGGGGCTGTCTGAGTAGCGGACTGCACACTTTTCACCACGATGGATCAATCTATTGAGCGGAAGCACGGGAATTCTGGAGGAATTGGTTCACAAAATAAGAATAAACATATGCTTTCCTGTACCCACTTTCTCTACATATGAACTTTTATTGTTAAAATCAATTTAATAGAAATTGAAAATTTTCAACCGCTCGCAACGGACGCTGATGAACTTCTGAAATAAAACTTCGCTGCGCAACTCGTGCGCGCCAAAATGCTATCGGTATTGTCACTCGATGCGTTGCCAAACGGATCGCAGTAGTCGGTCGAGAGCGAAAAATCACTTCACAGAAAAACTTAGAGCTGTCAGTATGCAGCCCGAAAAGGGTCAATGCTATAATTTTGAACATACACCTATAATAATCACTTAGCTTCGCTAAAGGACATTTGCCAACGCATTCTTTCACGACAGGTGGTGCTTATACAGTGGTAGCACCATCCCGTCTGTTACCTAGAACAGAAGACTTCAAATGTTCTGAGTGGCCGTGGGTGTTTAAAAACACAAAATAATGCAAAACAAGCCTAACTGCTTAAAAGAGATTTGCCGAGATGGCACTACCGGTCTCTGGAGCGAGAATTACAAGAATTAGTAGGCATGGCGAAGATCAAAGGTTCAACGATGCAAGCAGTAACTGGAAAGTGGTGTAGACTGAAATTACTGTTGGAGGACACCCTATAGGGTCGAATCATGTGCTAAAGTACCTTGAAGTGATGAGATATGATCGGCTGAGGTTCAACAGGCTGTTAGAAGGTAACCGTCGTGAGCTAACCGAAGTTTCCAGGTTCGATTATGTCTGTACGATTCACTGTTGCTGCTGCTACTGGTCGTTTCTGTCAAAGCTCGTAACAAAAACGACCTGAATCAGCACAGGTATCTGGAATTTATAGCTGACGACATCTCATGTCAATGCATTGCGGTTTTGTTTACTCTCAAGAAGTGGAGATTTTTGCACAGCGTACTACAACTTTTATTTCGTTGCACTTTTAGTTGATTATACTCAAATCGAAAGATTATACTGAAATCGAAAGGTAAATTAATCCTACAAATCATTTTAACATTTACTTCACACATTCTCTATATACTACAGTGACAAAGACAACGCGGTAGCAAGACTCATGTTGAATAAGTGAACAAGCAACAGCTAGAGGCAAGTCCTAGCTAGTGTTTCTTCATTGGTACTGAGGTATGGGGGAAAGCACTGGAAACCAAGCAGAACCGAGCGATGTTGAGCATGACGTATTGTCTTTCGCTAAGCGGCTCGTGAGTGCTTACAGGACCATCTCGTCGGATGTAGTATTCGTTATCTTCGGAATGATTCCTATTGGTATTACCCTTGTGGAGGAAAACCAGTCCTACAAGTGGAAAGATATCAGAGAAGTTCGGAAGCTTGTGCGAGTGATGTCGATGGCGAAGTGGCGGCAGAAGTGAAAAAGTGTAGATAACGGCAGGTGACACATAGGAAGGCTGTTTCGTGCTGGGTGAATAAACATGGCGAGGTTACTTTCACTTGAAGCGGTGTACCCTCTCTGTCCGGAATGCGCAAACGTCGAAGAGACACCGAAGTACGTAGTTTTCGACTGCTCCCGATTTGGTTCAATGCAAAGTGCGATTACCGACACTAGCGGGACAAACACCGCCCAGACAACGTTTCCCAAAGAATCAGATCTGCAGCGAAATCAACGGTCTTGAGAGATGTTTCACCTCCGGGAAGCTCTCCATCGTTATAGGGCAGATCCACCGCCGAGGACTACTCGAGTCGTCTGCAGTGGAGATAGGAGTGTTCACCGTGGTTCGGTTTCTTGAGAAATTCCACTGGAGTTCTCTCCACCTCAGCTCCACCGTCGGGGATTACTCGAGTTATTCGCAGCGCAGATAGGTGCTGAATATCTCCGGGAGTTCGTTATCGAAATATTTTCGACTATCGGAGAATACATTTCTATGCTTTATCCCTAGACTTGGACCTTATAGAAAATTGTCGTCTTCAAAATTGTAGATGAATCCAATACATTTTGGAACATTCATCCCTCTCGCCATTTTGGAATTCAATCTGGCCAATGGCATCCAGCAAAATTTGTCAAATATCCTAAGTCTTTGTATTGTGGATGTGGATGATGTGTAGAGTAAAAACTATAAGGGACAGCCCAATGGGGTTGTACGCAAAGTTGACGTAGGACTACGTAACTATTTCGAAATAATCTACATATATATATATATATCTATGCATATACATGTACATCATATCGTGATATGACTACCAACTGGATCATACATATTTCCCTTCAGATTTGATAAATTTGTCACGAGCTTGGCACGACTGCATTATAAAGCCACTTGCTTGCGACAGCCGCTGAGTCATCATTCTAGCTGGTTGCTCGCCCGCGTACTTTTCTGCAGGGTACTTGCAACCGTCAGCTGTCAGAGCAGTACTGGCTCATTGCCGCTCTGCACAGCTCCATGGCTGCCGAGCGAATGAAGAAAATTTGAAGGTGTCCCTGTTTTATATCGTGCACTGCTGCATGTGAGACGTTCCTTACTTAAATTTGAAGTCTGTGATAGCAAAGTACTGTGTATTTGGTAAATTTACTCTGAAAATTCGGCATTATAAGACATCACCTTATATTTGCGTTAATGTCAATAGTTGAATGTTAAAAATCAATAGTTTTTAATATTTAAATCGAAGCGTAGAAAATGTTCCGATCGATTGGTGCAAACATTTTGAAAATCAATCGTGGAATGACTTAGTTATTAACGTTCAAAACCTATATATTTTTCGTGACGCTCCAAATTTTCGCAATTCGAACGTGTACCCCAGTATTGAAAACACAGACGTAGTCCTACGTCAAAACCCGAATTGATCCACCGATGGTTAGACTGAACTCTTTCACATCACCAGAATTACGAACTCAAATGTGGCCAATATTTTACTGGCTATATATTTTCATCAGAAATTCCAAGAAGATCAAGGAAAGTTAGATATGTCATACATTCAGTTTATAAAATGAACAATCCTGGTTCATTCATGTGATTAAAATATTGAAATAAACACTATTTAAAAACGACTTGTTTATGTTAGTAATATACGAGAAGAAATTACATATATATAAGAAACTTCATATATGCAGTCCATAGAATGAATAATTAGACACTCCAAAGCGTCAATTTTGATTATCGATATGGGTTCAAGATGCTTAATAAGCACATGTTCGTTGAAAATTGTGTACTTAACCCTTTGTACTCCGCTGTCACATTCAAAATGTGAGAATTCGGATACTGGAGTGCAAAGGGTTAAAGTAAACAGAGACTTTGTGTTATTTTCGAATATACTCGTTGCAGCTCAAAACCAAAAAACTCGAGCCAATCGATCCTGCTCTATTTCTATAGAGCCGCAGAGTGTGCTTAGTCCACTGTATGTGCTGTACAACGCAACAGATGCGGAACAATAGAATGCAAGCGGCATCGATTGGTGTGATTCGTCTTGTTCGGGTTTGAACTGCAACGAGTATATTTTCATCTCACAATTATGTGCTCTCAGGTATTGTTTTGGTCGTATCTCCGTAAAAGATTATCCGATCATAATGAAATTTGGACCATTTATTTGAAGATTTTATATCTTTAGTTAAGCATCAACAAAACCAAAATCAGCACACAAATATCTCAGTATGTAATCGGAGACTAAACTGTTTGAATACTATTATAATAGGCCTTGAAGTACTGTTTCGTTCATATCTTCGTTACGAAATATCCGAATGGAAAAAAAATCCATAGTGTTTTATGAGAATGCTGTTGCTTTCATTTGCCGTCAACAGAACTGAAATCGGTTCACAAATGGCTGAACCATTTGACAGAAACCGATGTGACATTATTTGCAACACACACACACACACACACACACACACACACACACACACACACACACACACACACACACACACACACACACACACACACACACACACCAACACACACACACACACACACACACACACACACACACACACACACACACACACACACACACACACACACACACACACACACACACACACACACACACACACACACACACACACACAAACACTCACACACCTATACATACATGTGCTTAATTCGTCGAGCTGAGTCGAATGGTATATGACACTCGGCCCTCTGGCCCTCGGATAAAAAGTAGGGTTTTCAAGCGATCTTAATACCCTTCTATTGGTGTTAGAAGGGTAAAAAGGTCTTGGGAAAATTATACACGAACATACAAACCTACTAGTTCCGTTCCAATACGGCTGAAACAAGTTGAAAATATGATTAAAAAGAATCTGGCAAGGTCAATGAGGTCCATGGCACGGGAAATCGGTTCTTCGAACTTCTCAATCCAACGAGTAATGGCTAAAAACCTTGGTTATAAATCGTATGCGCTATGCAGACGCCAATTGATGAACGTTGCAACCGAATCACGGTGATTGGAGAAAGCTAAAAGATTTCTGATGCGGTTGAACCATCCACATTATATCAAGCCTTTTAATTTGGCAGCATAATTAATCATCAATTAAAAGAGAGATTTGAGCAATAAAAAATGAAAAAGTGCCATTAAATTATTAAGCTCTGTGCCAACAAATAATGTGTGATCAGCATTAAAAATTAGAATGAGCAACAAAAGATGAGAAGATCTTCGGATAATCGATAGACCGGTAAATCTGACAACAGTAACAGCTGCGTGCAAATAATACAATGAGCTACGGCATAATTCGCCAAATTACGTAATTTGAGCACTCAACTATTCGCATATGTCCTTTAATCTTGTTAGTTTTTCCCATAAAAACAGTAAAATGAGCAATGGATATTTATTTATCCATTGCTCATTTTACTGTTTTTATGGGAAAATCCAACAAAATTAAAAGATATATGCGAATAGTTTAGTGCTCAAATTACATAATTTGGTGAAATACTGCCATATTTAATTGCACATATACTAATAGCTGTTGCTTTATTTGATAGATTTACCGGTCACAATTAGATTATCCGAAGATCTTTTCTCATCTTTTATTGCTCATTCCTAATTTTTTAATGCTGATCACACATTATTTGTTGGCACAGGCCTTAATAATTTAGTGGCACTTTTTTCATTTTTTGGTGCTTTTTCTGAATTACTAAGTGCAGGTAAATATTTTAGCCTTTTAATTTATCTTTCTGATAAGAAAACTTCAACTTTTCAGGATCAAAAGCTGACTATTAGAAATGACATGTGACGTGTACTAGATCGTATTCAGGTTGCTATCGTCATTTAAACTAAGTTTCCGAATCATGTGATGTTTCTAGGTGCAGTCTCCAGTGAAGAGGATGTATTTCTTTGATCAAGGACTAGAAATAACCACCTATGTTTACTCGAAGGTTCTGCAGGATGTTGCTGTACCATGGATGAAGAAGGTTGCTGCTGGCCATCATTTAATCTTCTGTCAAGACGAAGCACTTGCTCATAATGCTAGGAAAACACAAAAATGGCTTTCGCAGTCTTGGAAGAAAGATATTTGATCCCTTTGCAGTCCGCTATCAATCCTTCAGATTGTTTTGTGTGGGGTTCGTCGAGCGGGACGCTAATAGAACCACTTACACCCCACTTAGGTCACTCAAAGATAAAGACGATGTTGAATCGAAGATGTTTCTGGAAGCGCCTAACTATAGTCGTCGAAACGAAAGGTGTTTTCTTTTTAAGAAATTTACAATTCCCGTATGTACCGAAAGTATTTAAACCACAAACATTCATAGCATTTTTTTAAACCTGTCATTTTCTGCAAAAAATGGTCACGCACACTGTATTAGAATTTAGATTCAAGTATAAAAAGCTACCACCTTTTTTGGAACTCTTATTCGCTCAACTGTTTTTATTTTAAATTTCATTCTAATGCATTGCAACGCCATTGTGTTTTCTGGTATGGTAGATGGTAGAAAAAAAAATTCTATTCAATACTCTATTGGTTTTTGTTTTATAGAAGACTGGGGCTAGAAATTCAAGATACAGGAAGATATTTGTTCTAGTTGATTATGCTGAATATTTATAAATAATGTCAACTGTTCTGTTGGTCTGGAAATCTGTTGGTAACATGTGAATATGTGAATTTGTTACAAGAGATAGGTTCACAACTACATCATCTAAAATTTTAACAACGTTTGAGGTGATGCATTCAATTAGTGAACCAGTTTAGTTAGTTTACAAATCAACTAAAAAAATATTAATGTACCATCCTAAATTCTATTTAGAAGCTTTCTGGTTTCTCAGAGATAAGATTATAACTCCAGCACCATCCCATAGCAATGTAGTGAATATTAATTTTTTGAATGTTCTGCACATCTACTAGCAAACTTTATCGCTGAGCACCGAAATATAATTTCCATTTCATTTCTTGATTCAATCAAAATGCGTTCAGCGTTGTTATGGATTGGTTTAGTGCTACAAATCTGTGCTGCATTGATAGGGCATGCATCGTCTGTGCCCACAAATAATGCTGGATGTCGTTGGGTTTACAAGTGCTGTGATTACGAACAGGACCAGTCGGATAGTTGTCAAAAACTTTGTCGAGATCCGGAGATTATCTGCAATTCGAGTACATCGGAAGCCCAGACTGAAGCAAGCAACACAAGGCACATTTTATTTGCAAGATCCTGCAACGAAGGTTTCCGGCTGGATCATCGAGGACAGTGTAGACTCGTGTTCAGATAAGAATGGTTCGGCTGCTGATTATCGCACTCTATGTTTGTTCGTTTTTAAATCTCGGTGTGCTCAGTGCATTTCTCAATAGTAATGGTGAGAAATGTGAATGGCGATATGAATGCTGTCAGAAAAATGACGAGGATGAGTGCGTAGAACTTTGTCATGAACCAGCTGCAATCGTGTGTGTTGACATCGCTGGATTACCCCAGAAGACTAATATCCTCAACGTTTACAAGTGCCCAGAAGGATATCGTAAAGATGAAAAAAATATTTGCAGGAGAATTGCCTTTTGATCTAGTTGTATATGAAATTTAAAATATTTTGCTGTAATGTGTTTGATCAATTGATGGACTGAAATTTGTAATCCGAATTTTTTTTTTAAGAATCGTTGAAAATGGTTGAAATAAATCTAAACTGCTGGACTTTGATTTCATGAAGAGATTCCAACTTTCAGAGGTGAACATTGTAATATGTTAGTTTAAAATATAGTATTCTGGGAGTTGAATATGGTTTCAGAAAATAATTACAAGTAATTTTTCCCAACGTTATGAAAAAATGTAGTGTAGTTATTCCCTGTCGAAAGTCTTTAAATTTGGATAAAAAATAAAAAATATATTTTCCCGTTTTCTCGGTGTTTTTGGGCAGCAGAACATCATTGAGTGTTGTGTTCACTCTGGAAAAATGTCTGTTCAATTCATCATTGCTGCTATTAGCTGACTAAATGTTACGCAGGGTTGCAATTTCTCTGGGGAGAATCACCCGGGTGCACTTTTTTAGCTCTCTTTGGTGAACCTCACTCAGTCTCTACGGAGATTTTTTCCTGACACCACAGTAGAGATTGTTCGATACAGCACGGGAGAGCGAGAGAATTGGCAGTTCGCTGCCTGAGCGTTCATACACTCACTGCAGTGTGAACGACGAAGAGTGAAAAGAGCGAAAAGGACTACACCGCACTAACGTGAGTGAAACCTTGATTCAAAAATTAAGAAAAATCGCTGGAAAACGGGAACAAGAAAGTACAGTCTGAAGTTTTTTTCGTGTCTCCCGGTTCCTTTTTTGTACTTTCAGAATATCATAGATGAACATTACGAATTATGGGCCGCAGATAGTCTAGTCGGTAAAAGCACGGAACTACCAATCCAGAAGAGGCGGGTTCGATTCACAGTCCAGTCGACTTAAATAAATATCGACTTCCCTGGGCATAAAAGTATCATTGTGCTTGCCACAAAATATACAAATTCATGCATAGGTGGTGATTGGCTTCAGAAAGCTTAACTGTGCAAGTGCATCTAGAACATTAGGTTGTGAGAGCCTGACAATCAGCTAATTGCGATAAGCAATATGCTTGGATACGCCGAAAAGAAGACGAAGAACATTAAGAAATCAGTAAAATTGTAAAAATGTTTAAATTCAACTGTTGCGGTATAAAACTAGCAATAAATATTTTCACCAGGGTGACTCTCCCCGGTGAAATAATTCTGCTCTCTTCGGTGCTCCTCAGAGATCACTCACACGCTCCGGCCTGTTTGTGTGGTGAGGGTGCAAACGACAGACACTTTGGTGTCACTCAACTTGTGGTGTCTAGCAGAGAGTGGAAACAAAACAAAAATCTCTCGGGTGAGTTTGCGTTTGCCAATCTCCGGAGTACCTTTTCACTAAGCACCCTGCTAGCACCGAGGAGAATTGCAACTCTGATGTTACGTAAAAAGATTATGATCATATTGTTGTCACGAGCGGAGTTTCCTAAGCTTCAGCATTTTCAAATAGACAGGAGCACTAACAACAACGCATGTACCCTTTGATAAATATGCAACCAGTAGGGACGTCCTGTTGCTGCTCGATTCGAGGTCGATTAGGCTCGCCTACAGAAGAGGTGATTCCGCTGAATGGGTCATCGATATCAACCGATATCAAGTGCACAACAAAAGGCTACGTATGAGGCACTGCAACAAAAATTCATGGATATTCTGAAAACATAAAGGATGTAAGTGTGTACGGAAAATTGGACTCATTCACAGTCGCTTCGAAGTCTGCATCTTTAGATTATGTTAGGAAACGGCAGTAAATTCTATCATAAAAATACCTCTAAATTTTGTTTAGCTTTATTAACTTCACACTCAACTTATAATACGATGTAGAAGGAGATGTACGCTCATCGCCATGAGGCACCAAGGGTGTACAGTAATGTTTGCTAGAATGAAAGATATGAAGAGAAAGTGTTTAAAGTTCCGCCAATGTACGGTAGGTTGGAAAATAGAATAGAAGTATTGCAAATTCAACGAAGTATATGCTCAAACTCATGCAGCATCACCAGGATGCAAAATATACAGTACTTTGGAAGCCCCTGAGCCACTCGATCCAGTCGCGATTAATGCTGTTTCCAGTCATCGGAGTCGCCCTGGCCCTGTGATCTAGATCGGTGAAGGGGTCTGCCAGGCAAGTATTCTGCTTCTCGTAACGTTATTCTGCCTGACATTCATTCACGTTGCAGCTCTTCTGCGTGGAATAGTGCATTCTCTGGCCTTACTGGGTCTAATGTCGCCGATCAATCATCAAAGCTACACCTGTACTACCAGAATGTTCGTGGCCTCAGGACTAAAATTGATCAGTCGTTTCTCTCAACATCAGAATTGGACTACGATGTGTACGTGTTTACCAAGACATGGCTCGTCGATCGTATTCAATCATGCCACCGCAAAAGAGGCCCCCAAAGAGTCCAGCTTGGTCAAATGTGCGTCTTCGTACCCTGCGACGACGGCGCTCCTTGTTATTACGGAAGTTTTGCCACCAAAGATGCGTGTATGCAAAGCGAAAATTTGACGAAGCCAGTCCGATTTATCGTGGATACAACCGGTTCTTGTACACAATGTATGTAAGGCGGAGACAAGATGATCTTCGGCGAAACCCGAAACATTTCTGGCGTTTCGTAAATTCGAAGCGTAAGGAGAGTGGTTTGCCGACCTCGATGTACCTAGGAGAAACGACTGAAGAAAAGTGTGAGCTTTTCTCTCGGCTCTCTGTAGCTCGCTCCTCTTCAAGCAATATCCAATCAGTCACTTCAGCATCAACGTTTTCCATCCGTCTGGAAGGCATCCTATATGCTGCCGGTGCATAAAAAAGGTAATAAGTCACACATTTCAAACTACCGAGGAATTACTTCGTTATCGGCTGGATCCAAATGCCTCGAAATTATTATCAATGATGTACAGTTCGTGGAGGTGAACCAACTGTGGCTGAAAGGCTCTTAAATAAAGATAAATAATAATAATAACTATTCAGTTCGTGCAGAAACTACATCAGCGAACATCAGCACGGATTCTATCCCAAGCGGTCCGTAGAGAGCGTAGAGAACTTATGCGAATTTACCTCTTTTTGTATCGGAGCCTTGGATGTGGGAGCTCAGGTTGATGCTGTATTCACTGACATAAAAGCTGCTTTTGATACTGTTAACCACGACATACTTCTTGCAAAGCTACTCCGACTTGGCGTGTCAGACAGAATATGTAATTGGCTCCCTTCGTACCTAACCAACCGACGACTTAATGTGAAAATTGGATCAACAGTGTCTACTCCTTTCTCTCCGTGTTCCGGTATACCACAAGGCAGCAACTTGGGTCCGCTGCTGTTTCTATTATTCTTCAACGACGTGACGATCCGTTTGGCAATCGGTGGAAAACTCATTTATGCGGACGATTCGAAAATATGTCTCGTAGTACGGAATGAAGCCAATTGCAGGCAACTACAAGAATTACTAGATCGATTCACTCATTGGTGCAGGTTGAACTTCCTCAAAGTCAGTGTAACGAAGTGTTGCGTAATCTAATATCGGCGGCTCAAAAAGCCTATCATGTACCACTACACGATTGAAGGACAAGAACTTGGTCGCGTTGATGAAGTCAAGGATCTGGGAGTGCTCATGGACCATCAACTCACATTCAAGCTGCATTATTCAGCCATTGTTGACAAAGCCGATCGGATTGACAGGCTTTAAATGATTTTTGGAATGGATTTATTTTGAGAATCGCTAAAGACTTTAATGATCCTACATGCCTTCGCGCTCTTTATTGCTCTCTAGTTAGATCAATTCTTGAATTTGCATCAATTGTTTGGTCACCGTACGAAACTGTGTGGATCTCTTGGATCGAATCTGTGCAACGTCAATTCATTCGCCGTGCACTGTGAAACCTACCTTGGCGTGATCCTATGAACCTTCCAGCTTACTAGAATCGCTGTACATTACTGGGCATTGAACCATTGGTGAATCGTCGTCAGATTAATCAAGCGGTATTTGGTGCCAAAATACTCCGTGCTGAAATAGATGGTCCTGCCTGGTTGGAGCGTAAGAGGATCTATGCTCCAGAACGAGTATTGCGGTCACGACTGCTAATACAACCTACTCCGCAAAACACTCTGTATGGCTCCAATGACCCCGTGTATTCAATAAGCCGACGATTTCAATCTGGATAAAATGTTTTTGACTTTAATTTATCTACAAATGTTTTTAACGAACGCTTAAGATCTCAAAATGTGTTAGGCTAAGTTAGAATTAAGTATATTTCAATAAGACCTTGTTGTTGATTCAAGTACAAGTTTTCCCATGTGGAAAATGATCTTTAGGGTCCATCAGATGACATACTACAATTTCTGATTTTTTCGTTAGGGTTTAGAGGTGCCGAAATGGGCCTAAGTGCAAAATGTCGAGCGGTAGCAAATATCGACCAAAACAGATGCATCTATAAGTAAACACGTAATTTTGTGACCCTAGAGGCTTCATGCCCTAGAGGGTGAATATTTTGTCGGTTTTGCGGTATCTCTCAACGGTTTTGAGATATAAGCCTCAACAATGAATGTGTGTTTGTACTTATGCCAACACATTTGAACTTTCGCAAGCAACATCTTTGCTGTACATTTATAAAGACAAAATTATATACTGAAAAAAAGCAGACAGAAAGAGAGCAAAAGGAGGGAGATTTAGAGATCATTCTGATCTGATCATTTTCCACATGGGAAAACTTGTGCCCGATTATTTTTTTCAAATAAGCCCCACCCTAATACCACATTTGCCTCAAAAGTAAACCCACTCTAGTTCAGCAAAGCATAGTTGATTTGCCGGTATCGCAAGTCTCACCGACGCGATTCCCACTCCGACAACGCTACAACTATTCTATGGTGTGCAAGATACACTAAACTGGCTCACTGACTCTTCAGCAAATATCCAACTGGTGTGCCGAGAGTGAAATTCGTTGGAAGTTCATCCTTTCTCTAGTACCTAACTTCGGTGGCTTTGGGATGTCGAAGGTCAAGTCTGCAAGAACGCACATGTACAAGACTATTGGAAATGATCATGCTGTTAGGTCAAATTGAGATGTGCTTTCATCCTCGCCCGCTGATACCGTTTCTGGACCGCGTAAAGAACGGGAATGAAAGCCAGTCGATTGAACCCGAATACGTTTTTGATTATAACAAATGGAAATTGATGGAGCCTAATATAAGAAGAAACTTTGCTGCAAACTTAAACTGTCGGAAATAATTCGTTTTGAAGTTGGTTTGATGAGTTTGAACTTTGTCTATAAAGATAAAATTTCTGGTTCATAGTGCATTATCTCAAGCCATAAACTTAAAAAATCATTTAAAGCCTGTGCACGTTAAATTTCGGACACTTTGCTACCGGTTATCAGAAGTTACGGCTCTCCAGCTATGTTTTGGGCTGATTTGGCCTCATGTTACTATGCGAAATCCGTCCTGGAATGGTATAAGATACAAGAGGTCAAATACGTGCAAAACAGTCAATCCACCAACTAAACTTTTCTTTATTCAGAACTTGCCCAAGAGAAGCAGTTCTAGCTAAGCGGAAACTCTTCGGAACTATGAAAAAGCAAATACTACCGGTGATTACAAGAGAAGATGGAGAACTGTCACAGCGGGTGTATCTGAGGATACCATACGGAGCCCGACGGTGGGTGAACCACAGAAAGTTCGAGAATTTTACAGAGAGAAGGATTAACATGTTAATCAACTGTTTCTGATGTCGATATAACTCTATTATTGTTAAATAACAATTAGTTTTGTTTAATAATGTGTTATTGTTTTTTGCTGCTATTATTTTGGTATCCAAATTAAACGAGGACAGGCTTTATAATCAACTTTCACCATCGGAAAATCAATACTGGGTACCTCAAAATCATACTTTGTCATCAAATCAGGATACTCAATATAGAAATTATAGTTTTGATTGTTAAAACAAACGTTTTTTCGGCATGAAGAAGTTAACATAAGCAGCGTTTACATACTTTTCCAGGTTTACTTATAAAATTTGGGAACCATTTTAGTAGTGCTACAGTTTACATTTTGAGATCATTGAGGAATTTCCCGCAAACTTATTATTGTTACGTTATATTGCGTTACTTATGCTTCTGGGAATCACCAGAAACTGCAGATAAAGTTACCTTATTTCCGGGAAATGGCTTATATAAAATAAATATAGTGTATTTTTCTTGGTATCCCGGTCTACGTATCTCTCGCTTCATGGATCTACAGAACTATGACTCATACTTTTTGATAAAATGCACCGAAGGCGTGCATGCATATTTCAGTTATATTACTGCAATCGCATTTGTTTGCTTAGCTCGAAATGAAATGCACAAAGCATTTTCTTATTCCTCATCACGATGTTTAAAATTATAGTAGGACAAACATCATTGTGGTAGTGTCAGTAATTACTCCTATCTGGAGAATTTATACATCTTACATTTATCTACAACTTATTGAGCCAAACAAAAACGAAGTATCACAAGTACGACATTGTAGTCTTTGGAGCAGTGTGATCTTATTTTGATCCAGAACACAGTGGGTGAAACTGTTTTGTGGTCATATTTATTGAAACAGGGCAACTTTCATGCCCGTAAAAATTCATAGGAAAGCGTGGTAAAATAAATGTTTTAATAACGTCACGTTGTAAATATCAATATAAATTATAAATTTTTACACCGACAGAATTAATACCAACCGAGAAGCGCTCGTTAAAAAAAACATAATATTTGTATATTTTACCAGAAAGAAAGTAGTTTTGACAATACTAACCTTTACATACGTACATTGAGAATATATTAATTTTGATTTTGCACAAGTTTGGTTACCAGTTCCCCTTTGTATCGATACATTAGCAAAAGTCTCCATCTGTATTCCATAAATATAACCAGAGATGCAAAATCTCATGACACTTATACGCAAATCATCCACATATCCATTCACGGACGTTCAACAGAAACGATTATCACATCTGATAGGGAGAACCATGCAAACGATATTAACATTGTGACTGCCGTTGTCTGCAATTCAAATATTGGTCTCAAAAAGCATAATTAAAAAGTAGCATGGCTTCCCAAGTTCAATTATATGACACAAAAAGGAGCTACAGAAAAAAGTAATAAGAAAGGAATGGCGTTTTTACCATAGAGGAGCGTGATCTACTAATTTCATTGTTTTTCACTTGCCTGCAAATGAAAGTTCAATGTTGGTAATTGGTCTTGTCATTTTTGTTTTTTACTAACGTTTCTCTTTTCTATACCGAGTGTCATTTTAAAATTTTGAAAAATGAGAGCGTTACGCAAAAGTGAAAGGTTTTTGAACGCTTATACCTCTCGTTCCACTAAATAGAATGACTTCATTCATACCCCATTTGATAAAAACAACCCACCAATTTTTCGCATTGAATTTTTCATTTGAAAATGAGCTACTTTTGCTCCCATACAAATTTGCATATCAACAGGTTGAAAAATGTGTTTTCCCTAGCATGGTCGTAGGAAATGGGTAGCAAATGTCTTCTTCTTCTTCTTCAAAATAACTTTGCTCTGTTGCCGGAGTCTGACTTTTCAATTGTGGCCCGTCCCCTATTACTAAATTTGCTTTGTTCTGCATTTTCGTGACTCCCTTCTTTCTAGGCTATGCTACAACGCTAGGATATATAGACTGTTGCACGGAAGCTAACATCACTTTTGACCATGGGAGTATAAGAGATAGCAATAACCATCGTGTTCCCCGTCCTTTTTTTCTCACACGCGAATTTCTGAACACAAAGGCACCAGTATCTGTCAAGTCTGAGGTTGTGACGTCACTGTGATTTGGACCATAGTCGCGGCGAACGAAAATTGGTTCAGTGTTCGCAAGCAGCTTCATCCTGCCTGTTCGAACGAGGCTTGCTCCCGTTACAGTCCATCTGGTAGTGGTATGTGAGACAAAGCAATGGTGGATATTTAGCAGATGAATTCTCGGGGTAGGGTGTCAAATGAAAATCTAAAAAAATGCGACCGTCACGAAAAACCGTACGTTTTGTACGCGAATAACTCAAATAATCCACAATAGATTTCCATGATTTCTTCCTCAATCGGTCGGAAATTTTACCACGCTCCAATTCAATTGTCAAACAATTTTCTCAATCAATAGTAAACTATTGAAAATAACGCAAATATAAGGTGATGTCCTATAATGTCATTTTGCAGAGTAAATTTACCAAATTTCCTATCACAGATTTCAAATCGAAGCAAGGAACGTCTTGCATCATCTTCTTCTTCTTTGTATTAGAGAGGGACTTTAACCAATCATGTCATGCGTCTCTCCATGTACGTCTCGCATGCAGTTGAGTAAGCACACTTAGGAAAAATTTGCCTCATTCGTTTGGCAGCATTGTAGCTGTGCGGAGCTGGTCGCTGATAGCTGGTAGCTGGTTGCAGGTAGCTGGTCACAGGCAGCTGGTCGCAGCTGCTTCATCGTCCGGCAGCAGAGCTAGTCACAGAGGCAGCTGGTGGTCGCGTAGCAGATGGTGGTGGTAAGTACCAAGGCTCTCCCAAACAGCGATCGTCGCGATGAGGTAAAATGGTGGATAATGGGGGCGCACAATCGCGTCGGTTTGTGCAAGCCACCATCTTACCATCGTGGCGATTGTTTCGCCGCTCTTTGAAAACGCTGCTGTTTGGGAGAAAGCGTCCTTGGGGGCGAGCAGCAGTATGAGGAAATAATCTGTCCTTTTGAGGGCAATAAATTTTAAAATAAAAGAGTTGATTATTAAGGCTCGCAACTGCAAAACTGCAGCGTTTTTTTTTCCGCCACCACGGCGAAAAAATCGCCGCGGTGAGATTACATGGTGGCTAAGGGGAGCGCACAAACCGACGCGGTGCGTTTTTAAATCGCGTTGGTTTGTGCGCTCCCCTAAGCAGCCATGTAATCTCACCGCGGCGATTTTTCCGTCGCGATTTCGCTGCGGCAGCAAAAAAAAAAAAAACGCTGCAGTTTGGTGGAGCCTTTAAAGAACTAATCTTAAATTTAGTTCGGTGCTCGATGGAGGGCGAGCCGTCGGTAAAAATTTTACCCAGCTGGTTAGCGCAATCCATAAATTGATAACCTGTCCTTATGAGGACAACCAATTTAATTAAAAGAGTTGTTTATACAAGAATTAAACTTTTATTTCGTTTGGTTTGTGCGCCTAATATCATGGTGCCGATTCGTTCGCCGCAACTGCAAAAATACCTCCATGGAGGGCGAGTTGTCAAGAAAATTTTACCCAGCTGGTTGGCGCAACCCACTAATAAATAATCTGTCCTTTTGAGGACAACCAATCCAGTTCAGAGATATATAAAAGAATTCAATTAATATTTCGTTCGGTTTGTGCGCCATTTATTCTAGTGCCGATTTGTTTGTCACTTTTGAGAAACATAGTGAAAGTGAGAATGCCTAACCGATTTCATCCAGAACGCTTGCGCAGATTCAGGAAGCGCATAAAGAGCGAACATACGGGAAATCCTCCGAAACGACCATGCACTGATGCCGAGCGAGCTCCTAGTTATCGGGTGAAATTGAAAGCAGCAAGAGGTAATGCGTTGCCAACAACTAGTTGGGACGCTGGAGTAGGTCCTTCAACTTGAGGTAGGAAATAGATATTTATTAAATTTGAATCAATTTGACAAAGTGCATGCCATCATAGCAATTGAATATCTCTCTATGTTATCGCTCCCTGTTTTAATAAATTTCAACATAGTATTATTTGTATTCTGGTGATGCGCCGCGTGCTTTTACATCATACGAATCTACACATTATATCGATACAAATAATGAGCTGAACATGTTTTAATGCGTGATATATTAACCAACCTTTTCTCCCAAACCTATTGCAAAGAAGTTGGGACGCTGGAGAACGTTCTTCAATATATTAATTATCTTCACCAGGAAGATGGGAAGATTGTATTGTTTTAGCTTGTACACCAGGCCATCGTGCCACATGTTATCAAAGACCTTCTCGATTTCGAGAAGTGCCACGGCAGATGATTTCGAAACAGACTTGTTCCGTCTGAGGATGTTAATGACTCGATTAAGTTGTTGAATTGTCGACCGACCACGTCGGAAGCCAAATTGTTCGTCGAGCAAGATGTTAAGCTTGTCGGCAGATGTAAGAAGCCGACGGTATATTGCTTTCTCAAATAGTTTCGATACTCCTGAGAGAAGGCTGATTGGTCTATAGCTTTTGGAACACGAAGGATCTTTCCCAGGTTTCCGGATGGGTATGACTTTAGCTGACTCCCAACACAAGGGAAAGAACTGGGGGCTCAATTGCTAGAGCTGCAAGTTCATGATGTTATCGAAACCTGGGGCCTTCATGTTCTTAGTAGCTTTGATATAAGTCAACAATTCGTCAGCTGAGATTTCCAACTCTTCCGAAAAGTCATTGGGACTTGGATGGATGTTGTTTACAAGCTCGCTAAGGGCAGCTTCGTGTGGACTTACGATGTTTAGTCCAAGATTGTGGGAGCTGACGAAGTGTTGACCTATCTCAACAGCCTTCTCTGCAGGAGTAATTAAGCGATCCGTGGAGCGATTGCTGTCAAGTGGAATCAACGGTGGAATGGGTCTTGGCTTAGTTTTTAAGATTTTTGTCAACGTCCAGAACGGCTTTGCACAATCTGGGAGAGAGCGGATCTTGTCGGAAAAATTTTCATTTTTGAGGTCTACCATTCTGGCCTTAATTATTTTGGTCATCCGATTGCAATGACTTTTTAAAGTAGGTAAACCAGTTCGCTGGTATTGCCTGATCAATCACCGGTCGAAGGGCTTATTCATACCAACACCTATATAACTAAATGAATATAGTGGGAATTTTCATGTTTGAAATGGAATGGCCGATTGATCACATGAGAAAGTCATTTAGATGTTATAAAGTAGCTTTAAATTCCGTATAGTATACCGAATATAGCCGAATGCCCGGAGCGATGAAATAAATAAATTGAAATTCGCTCGAACAAGAATCTTTAATGATATCCATATCCATCGGAAGTTTTCGACTCAGGTAGAACTAACAAATACCTTTATCTCGACTTGGCTTTGAACTGTGATCAAACAACTAGTCGTGATGAAGATTCTGCCGCTTTAACCTTCGTTCGTGACCTCCGTTTGCAATGTCAGCAATATTATGCAGTTTTCTTGAACCACTGTCCAGCGATTTTGATTTTCGACGAATAAACATTTAGTAATGTCAAGCGATTATGATTATAAGAATGAGCAAAACTATCATTAATTTAATAATTTTATATTCCCTAACAGATCCTCAACTATCTTCTAGACCCTAAAGATAGTCCATCGTAAAACGTGCAACCGTGGCCGTGTCATCATTTAAACCAAAAGGCCCTTTTCAGGGCCACCAAAGAGTTATAAAGAGTGTACAACAGAATTTTCCCACATACTTACTTCATAAAACCAAACGGTCCTTTTCAGGGCCACCAAATAATATCTCAAGAGCGTACAATAGAATTTTCTTACATACTGGCTTCAAATCGCAGGTCTAATGTCTCATAAGAGCCGCACCCGTCATATTGTGACTTAAACTGCTTCTATCGGTAAGGGTAAGCGACCGGCACGAATAATTGAAACCCTTATAACGCTAATAATAGCCACACAAAATTTCCCTGACATTATAATACATCACTTGGTTTAACGTAGTCTACGTCAACCGGTCGTGTCTTGTACACAACCCCACTGATTTTTTCATTAGGACGAATCTAACATTGCGAGATTCTCTCCGGTCTCGTTCTCTTTCATTTATTGCAGCGTCGTTATAAAACATTCGAGGGATCCTATACAGATCGAAACACAGCAGTGCTGGCTAAAGGTGATTGGAATAAAGTAAAGGTGATTGGAATATTAATGAAAGAGAAAGTAATCAAAGAGAGTCTGTCAATGTTAAAATTGCCCTTATGACAAAAAACCCTAGAATTATTTTCCAACGCTTTATATTATCACCGTCATTTTCAGGACGATCAATTGACTTCAACAGTAAAAGAGTATTTGTTTGAATAAAATTTTCATATTTTAACCTATGCCACAATTGAATAGCATTACCAAAAAAGGCGTCAAGAAAATAAAATATGTAGCAAAATGTATAAGGGGACCGGTTAAAGTGAATTAAAAATTCAGCGCCAACATTAGACTAGGGCGAATCTACTTTTGTAAACAATGGCTCTCACCTACGGGATGGAATATGGTTTTCCGGCGAAACTAAAGGAAGTTTCGATCAAAATTTATTCGGCTTAAGCTTGACGCATTTCCTTTCATCGTGCATTAAACAAATTAGCATACCCCACATTTTGAAGGTGTGGGCATGTAACATCATGCCTCTATTTTAATTTTGAGATTAGCACTTCAGTTATCAAAATGTCGTCGAAGGAAGAGAAGCAACGCATCCAAATTTTGCAGGTGCATGGCGAAAATCCAAACTACTCTCACTCCAAGTTGGCGAAATTGTTAAATATGGCTAAATCAACTGTTACCAACGTACACTGATAGGCAAAATAAAGTGCCCACCGCTTCTTTTTTTTCAATTTCTCTCATTTACTTGGTTCAAATTAAAGTAAACACAGTGTAGTTTTTTTTTATTTTTTTTTATATTCTTTTTAAGTTTTACTTATGGAATCCCGAATAAACAAGTATTTTAGAGGTATTATACCATTTATCGTTTCATAATTATTCAAGTTATCTTCGAACAATTATAAACTGAAGATAAAGTGTAGCATACCGATGATAAATGTTATGGTAAATCAAGATCATACCATAACACTAATAGGTTGTTAAGTATCGTTACCATACAAAAAATGACTTTTTCTCGAACAAAATTTCCGGTGTATTATACAGTAAATAATATGTGAATAATATTTTTTTCTGCAGTTTTACTTTAGGTAGTATCGTTCAATTATGGTTATATCATAAAATATATTTTTATTTGGTTTTATTTGAGGTTTCATCAATCGGCAATCAAAGGTATATTATTAAAGTCAACAATACTGTTCACAAGTGGATTAAAATTCAGTTAGAAAGTAAAATCTACTTAATTAAATTGAAACATACCCTTCACGTAAACTGATAAAACCGCTCCCTTACAAATACATATTATTATGATCTGTGTTTTAACATGAGTCATAAATTTTGTGATAATAAACTACAAATTACGCATTGTTACAACAGCTTCCTGTTTATTTGTTTATCATGACCACAATTCATATCTCTCCTTCGCTAGATCATACAATTAATGAGCAAGGGATACACTATACGGCACTGTTAATTTCTTGTTTATGAAATTATTATCATATACAGAATACGCTTTTTTTGGTTGTTTAAAGTTTGAATGGTTTCTTTCATTACACCAGCATTATACACGGATGATACGTATAATGGTGATTACAACATGAATGGAAAATGTATAATAATGATCATACAGCTAATGGTAATTTTCTATTCGGGATACTGAAAAAAAAGAAGTTTTACTTCTAAAGAAAAAAAAATCAATTAGTGGTGAAAAAAAAAACAGTGACAAAATAAAGTGCCCACTTCAAAAATCGATATGTTTTCGATAAGTTTCCATTGGACGACCCCTCGATTGTTTGTTTTGATATTTTGACATGTTTTGAAGCAAACGGCTCAGCCTGGTGCATTTGTATACGTGATCGCATTTGATTCAATTGAAAAAAAAAATGGAGAACGCAGTGCTTTCGAAAGCAATTCCCTTGTGTATCCGAAAATTGGTCGTTCGTGATGTGCAAAACGGTGAATCGTACCGGGCTGTCGCTAAGAAGTACAGTATCAGTAAGGCAGCGGTTGGCAAAATTCTTCTGAAGCTTAAAACGTTTGGATTAGTGGTGGATCGCCCTGGCAGAGGCAGGAAGCGGAAAACACGGATGCGAGAACGGACACCAAGATCATGCGCGAAGTCAAGAAGAACCCGAAGGTAACTGTCCGCGAGATCCAGGAAACCCTTCAGTTATCAGTTTCCGGTCGAACTGTTCGTCGCCGTCTCGTAGCACAGGGGTTGAACAGCGAACTTGCCCGGAAGCGCCCATTTATCAGCAAGGCAAACAAAGCCAAACGGCTTAAGTTTGCTAAGGAGCATGCTGATAAGCCCCTAGAGTTCTGGAAAACAATTCTCTGGACGGACGAATCAAAATTCGAGCTGTTTAACCGAAAGCGGCGGGTTCGTGTTTGGTGCAGATCGGGAGAGGAGCTTCAGGAGCGCCACATCCAAGGCACGATGAAGCATGGAGGAGGAAATGTGATGGTCTGGGGGTGTTTTTCGTGGGGTGGAGTGGAAAGCATTGTGAAAATCGACGGGATAATGACGGCAGATTCTTACATCAACATCCTGCGAGAAAATCTGGAAGTTTCGCTGATCCAGACGGGCCTTGGAGAGAAGTTCGTATTCCAGCAGGACAACGACCCGAAGCATACTGCCAAGAAGACAAACTCTTTCTTCCGGTCTTGTCAGATCAAACCGCTGGAATGGCCTCCACAAAGCCCGGACTTCAATCCCATCGAGAATTTCTGGGCGATTCTCGATGCCAGGGTTGACAAAACTGGTGTTACCAATAAAAATAACTATTTTGAAGCCTGGAGCGCGCCTGGGAAGAGCACCTAAAGAACCTGGTCGACTGCATGTCGAAGCGCCTGAAGGAGGTCCTGAAGGCCAAAGGAGGACACATCAATTATTGAAATGCTTTTATTTTACTTTAATTTTGTTTTTCTGTAGCCTAAATGAAATGGGCACTTTATTTTGTCACAGTTTTTTTTTCAACACAAATTGATTTTTTTTTCTTTAAGTAAAACTCCTTTTTTTGCAGTATTCCATAAGTAAAACTTAAAAAAGAATATAAAAAATAAGATAATAAAAAAAAATACAGTGTGTTTACTATAATTTGAACCAAGTAAATGAGAGAAATTTAAAAAACGATGAGGTGGGCACTTTATTCTGCCTATAACGGGTGGCAATTAAAATTTTGGAATTTTTTCCAGGCCTCTATGCTCAACAACAAACGAGCTCAGAGAGAAATAAGAGTGTGTATGCGTTATGCGTTAGCTCTTTCTCTTCTCTTTCTGCTAGTATTTTCTTTTTTGTTTATGCTTGCTCAGTTTTGCTCAAAATGCCGTCGAAACAAGAAGTATTTCGCGAGCGCGTTGTACAGTTCTACGAACTGCACAGAAATCTCGGCAAAACGTATACGGAACAACATTTTAAAAGCGAAAATGTTGCGACTTCGACTGTTTACCATATCCTAGGATCCCCAACAACTGCTCGCAAGCAAGGTAGTGGAAGACCAGCCAAAATTATGGACGCAAAAGGACTTCGTTCTCTTTCTCGTGCCTTCAACAACAAGGATTCACTGAGCCAACGGGATGCCGCAAAAAAGTTCAACTGTTCTCACAAGTACATCTGCAAAACATTGAAAAGAGTCGGAATAAAGTGCCGAAAGAAGACACGAGCCCCGGAATATACTGATGCACAGATTTCAACGCTGAAATCCCAATGCCGTTGGTTGATTAAAAATTATTCCGGAAAAACTTTTGTTTTGGACGACGAAAGCTACTTCCCTCTTTCGAAGACGCAGATTCCCGGAAACGATCGATACTATTCAACGGATAGTTCTACTACACCTCCGAACATAAAATATAAGTTTAAACATAAGTTTGAACAGAAAGTGATGCTGTACATTGCCATTTCCGAGAAAGCGGAACCCCAACCTCTCCGCCTCGGAGTTGTCGCAAAGAAGCTGGGTTCAACCGTGGATAGAGCTGGAACAACGAGCTGGACTGCAGAAAGCAGTGACTCCAAATCGCGACGATAAACAAAACACGTCGGCCAAAGCACGATCACGAAGTTGAACACGACGATGCAGACGAAGTTTGAACGCGTGGTACAGGACGATGAAAAAAGGCCATGGAGTGGTATTCTGCCAACAACGTTCAAGTGGTGCCCAAGGACAAGAACCCTCCTAACACGCCAGAGCGCCGCCCAATCGAACAATATTGGGCCATCGTCAAGCGGGACCTTAAGAAGACTCAAATAGCTGTTGTGAGCGAGAAACAGTTCAAGGCAATCTGGCTTTCTGCGGCGAATAAAGTGGAAAAAGAGACTGTACAAAATCATATGGCAGGTGTTAAACGAAAGACTCATTCGGTAAAAAGGAAGCGTAGCTGAATATTTCACCTGTATTCTGTATTAACTGAACTTGAAAAAGAATTTGACCTAACCATAAAAACTTTGATAGACTCACACACATTACTGTTTGACCAAATTTTGACTTTATTTCGACTGATACGTGCAACGCCGGTTAGCTTGAAATTAAGTGTTTAGATTGCAGAATAGGTGTCAACCTCATTTGTGACGTTAGATTGGGTGAAGCAAGGAGATGCGCTTTTGAAATTACTGGTCAACATTTTTCTCGAGGTTTGCGATTAGGAGATCAGGCGTGTAGAGAAACGGCACTATCATCACACGGTCACATATTCACACTTTCCGGACCATGTTGACCTCATAGGAATCGATCGCAGGGAAGAAGGCCTTCGTGCCTCGGAATAGGAAGACAGTTTGGCTTGGCTTGACCATATATTCTACCAAAACGAAGTACATTATTACTAGTAGAAATAGAGAGAGGTAGTGTTTGATAGGGATGTGTTTGAAGTTGTTGAAGAATTTGTTTACCATGGTACACTTATGACATGTGACAACAACGTGCCCCGTGCATTGAGAAAACGTGCTGCGGCTGCGAAAATGGCATTTTTTCCCGCAACTCGCAAATGGAAACCAAATTTGCGCTTTATAAAACTCTGATTCTTTTGGTGGCTCTCGACAGACACGAAGCGTAAACGTTGAAAGAGGCAGACCGAAAAGCTATCGGTGTTTTTGAGCGAAAAATGCTGTAGATAATACTCAGCGGAAATTAGACAAGAATAAAAATGGCACATTATTCACGAGTTGTATCAAGTGTATAAATAAGCATATGAAATACGGCAGACTACAGTGGGCTGTTCAGTTAGGTCAAATGTCGGAAGAAAGAATTGCGAAAAATAATATTCAGCAGGGAAGCAGGTAGAGGTCGGCAACTTCGAGGAAGGCCACAAAAACGCTGACTACGTGTGGAGGGGGCTCTGGGAATCTTAAACGTTCGGGGCAACTGGAGAAGTATTGCTCAAGGCCGACGAAGATGGAACTCTACAATGTGCCCGACTTTGGTGCGAAGCTACGCTGTAGCCAACCAGTAAGTGAGTACGGGGTGGAAAAAGGGAAGAATTGTAGCAGTATATCCAGGCGAGGATAATGTTTAAAGGGTTGTGACCCTGACTGCCGCTGAAGAACTAAACGTCCTGTGGACAAAATTTGCATTTTATCTCTCCCGAACAACCGGGATGAAGTACAATTTGATGCAATGTGGCAAACTATATATCCCGGTGAAGAGCACACTCAATTTACTTCGGCAAATTGTCCAACAGCCGAGCAACTCGGCAGTTACTTTTGCTGATATCCCTGTTTAATGTTTGTTTGTTAGCTGGGCATCGGTACAATTATAATTTGTTAGCAAAATCTCGGTTGTTTATTCACTGATTCTCAGTAAATTGAAATGCCGAAATGCTCGGCTGTTGGATTCTCGGCGAAAAAAACTAAGTGTGAGGGTATTTATTTTCGTTTCAGAATTCTTTCTGGGTAGGTCCACGATGATGAACCACCCAGCGCACTACAACCCTGGCTATCCATTACCTTCATGGCATAGGCTGTTGATCCAAAACTGTCTAACCAATATTGCTAACTGCAACCTTCAACCACAACAGTAAGGCAGCAGATGAGAGTAGCGAACTGTTCGAATCACCGATGGACTACCGATCAGCTGCCCTCTCAGGAGGAAATTTGACCAGCAAATTGTCTTCAATCCACTTGGTTTCGGTCACCGTTACAAACGGTCTTGTTAGGAATGGGACAACTTATCTGTTAGTTATTACGTTATTCGATTGGTAAACTCGTTTATAGTGTCGTTTGGGTGCTATTAGAAATCCGACCGTACCTTACGTCCCGGGGATTCTACCAAAAAGTTACAGGTGGTAGTTTATTACCCGTTCTCCATCAGTGTTGAAGTCGGCACGGATGCTCCACTGCCATAGCATCCAAGCCTCCAGCCGGCTAGTCAACTCCAATGTTGACAGCATTGTTGCTTTACTACAATCACTGTTGGAAACTGAAGCCGACAGTTCAGTTATCGAAGATGAATAAGTTCTATTGGGCTACCGATGAGCTATAGGATTGTTCTTGGGAGAAGATCAAGAAGAATGTACCATTTTCGACGAAGGTCGTGTACCTGGCGAATGTGACGGTGCACGAGTTTTGCCACAACGAGCATACAGAGCTGTCACAAATGATAAATGGTTATGTCGTTAGTATAGCAGCTCTCATATTTGAAGAACTGGTGACCTACGGGGAGACTGTTGGCTGTGACAAAAAGGAGGTGTGGATGAAATCTTTGATTGAAAAATTTAAAACGCTGATCTACAGTGATACATGGAAACTCGTGGATCTATCGGACTGTTGAAACGCCATATTTTGAGAGGTGTTTGAGTGGGAGCTAAATGGAGGTAATTTCGGACATCCTTGCCAAGACACTTACGAGTACTCAACAAGCTCGTGGAAGTTCGTTCCAATGAGTCTGATTTCTAATCCAGGCAGAGAAGGTTGAATCTCAGAGGAGTATTGAAAGGCACTCATAGAGAGGACTTTGCTTAGCAGTTCCTGTATTGTTTTTACGTTCCAATAAATGAAAGTGCGATGTTAATAATTGGTCGAGTAGTTTTTCCTAATCTTTCGATTTATAGTCGGAGCAATTTCTGTACTGTGATCTGATCTAAGTCAACTCTTGTTTTTTCTACAAGTGATGTTGCGATTTATTTTTCTATAGGCTGAAAGAACATTTCATTACAACACTCTAGTTTTCACAACAGTAACAAAGCAGAAGCATGCCTGGAGTGGCTGGGCAATGGCGATGAACAAGAGGAATGAATCCACTGCCGAAGTAATACTTCACCATATTGCCGGTTGAAAGTTTCTTGCCTCAACGATATTTCATATTTTTATTTGATTTGCTGGAAACCAGCAAAACTGTTAGTTTATTATTTTACTCTTTCATAATAAATCATGATAAAAAGTGCGTATTTTCGACTTATGGGCTGAATATTTGTGAGCGATGTCTGAAGTATTTTTTGGATAAAGAAAACAGTTTACCACTGTGAGTTGGATCCGCTCAGATTGTAATCAGCTCAAGGTATCTTGTAAGCCTCACAACTAGCGCCATCTAATTAAGTACGATTACGAGTCAATTTTTGCCCACTGTGCAGTTCCGGGATTTATTTTCTCGGTCATGTGGATTTTTTGCCCGCCGTGAATAGCAACGGCCGTAGATATTTATCTGCAATGACGTCGGCAAAGCCAACACCAACACTAGATGTTTGGCCAAGTCGGTACAAATACATCCCGACGAGTAGAATTTTAATAGACTTTAGCTCTTTTACTTTTGCATACGAAAATGAGATAACGACACTAACAGGGCACTTCCTCTACTTCCGTTCTCGAATTTGATAAATTCCGATACAGTCCAACTGGTTGCCCCATCTTGGGTTGCTCACCAGGTAACAGAGAAACGCTCTGAGCTTGTGATAATTAATTCACTTCTGTTGCCTCCGGACGATTCTCGACGTCTCATCTACGTAATCGTAGTGTCAACAGCTTGTTTATCATATTTCAATAAAAATGAACAAGGTAGTGCGCGCCACGGTGCTCCGCGTTAGGAATTTCTTTTCGAACGTCGTAGATATATGTTACCCGTCGACGTATAAAGTTGGATTTAGCTTTGCATTTTCACTTTTCCGCATCCAGGGAGCAACATTATCATCTACCAAGCTTAGCCTGTAGTAAGCATTTTGTGTTATCCAGTTGAGGTCAAAATGTAGCACCGTAAGTGTTCTTCTGAGTGAAGAGTGTCAGTGATAATTAATAACGAAAAGATTCGTTTTCTTAAAGATGAAGCATCAGCAGTGCGTAATTGATCTCGCGATCGTACTGGTTACGATCCCATCACTAGTTGTTGTAGCGCTGCTGTTGGATTATACGATGAACCATACAGATTGGGCAGACCGGCTTGAATCTCAGATTATTGTTTTGGGTCTAGCTGTTGCATTCTTCGTGATATGCATTATGGTGGCATTGTACCTTACCCACCGAGTTGGTGCATGTCTATGGACTGGTCCACTTCCGGATGATCAACGAACAATCTTTACCATTCAACGGGATTTGGAAAACAGTCCTCCCCCGGACTATGATACGATTCTTATGGATCCACCGTCATACGAAAAGTTGGATAAATATCTTCTTCTGGATGAACCTCCTCCGTCATACACTGCGTCAGTAGCATCACTAGAAGGCGCCCACATCTGACGTGAATACCTGCTTACTATATCTGTGTTTATGTATGTGTACCAAAGACAGGGATAGCCGCATGTTAATTGATGGCATTCAGCGGTATCTTTCGAGATAATAAACTAGGTTGTTGAATTGCACTGCTTGAAAACAATTAAGAATGTTTATTGACCGAAGATAACAATGCCTTACAAAGAACACTGAAGAGTACTACGAACAGCAATGCAGCGCAAATCAGGTCTATGCCATATAGCTGGTAGAATGGCATATCGTGGGCTGGTGATATCATATAAGATAAACCTTTGTTTTGCAGAACTTTTTCAATCCAGAAAATTGCGCGGTCCAGTGGTGCTTGCGGTTGCCTTCGGAATAGTTTCGATCGGGCCATCATGTTGTTTTTGTAGCTGAAAGTAATTGGGAAACCTTAGTGCTTTGATAATTTTGATAATGCAAATGAATTTATACTGCCAGCTTCATCATCACTTATTGAAACAATGTTTGTTTTGCATTGGTTTCTTGGTTTGAGTGTGCGATGTTTTTTATTAACTGTTTAATGTTATATCCGAGAAATTAACCAAATCTGTGAAAGTAATTTATCAGATGATTGGTGCTGGCAAATAGTAGTTATGATTTTGATTGAATCATTATTTTGTTCTATTCAGTAATTTATTTTTTTCGACAGCAGTTATTGGTTTTAATTATTTATGTGTAGAATAGAAAAATAGAAAAGTAGTCTACATGTAGTACTGTGGTAATTTTAATTGAAATAGGATGTCATAAAACGGTAAAACCCTCCATGTCTCCTTAATGAATATGTTTTCAAACTTGAAAGTTAACTAATCTTATTTTAATTTTAATTCAGAACAATACTACCTACGGGTCATAAATTTTAACTTTCAATTAAAAATCGGCATGGGACGATGAACTTAACATTCATCCCTTTCAATTGAAATATATTATCTTATTTTGACAGCCACTTCATAGTTGGCTTCAGCAAAACAATCTTCAAAAAAACATTTTCAACCAAGCTTTTTATTCATCGGTGTTTTTTCAGCCTTCGGTGTCAAACTAGTATGAAGCAGGATAATGGAAATTATGCAATCCGTGCGGATTTATATTCATTTCTGAGATATTCATTATTTTCAAGACTAGAAACAGTGCCATCAGATAAAGTAATTGAGCACCGAAAACAATAATCAACCATTTTATGAAATTTCTAGCTGAACCAGTTGCGAGCTTGTACGCATGCAACTAAATGAATGAACATTTAATAGAACTGGCACGTTTATGGTTTTTTTTCCCGAATGAATCTGATTAAAATATTTTCGTTTGCTAATGTGTGTAATTTTTCCAAAAAAAACAAGTGTGTTTAATCTAACCCTCAAATCGGTAGTTTCCACCGGTTTTTCATTCTGCCTTAAAGCATTTCAAAGAAAAAAACATTTTGCTTCAAACGAAGCCGTATCCTGTCGGTTTCATGGTAATTTGCTCTAGTATAACCAACAATCAATATGCAACTAGCGATTTGAAATTGGTTCACTGTTGTAGAACCCCTTGGTCCGAATTACACCTTGAAGCCAGCACCTTGTTATACATATTTGCGCCTTTGTTTTGATTTGCTGTGTTATTTTGACAGAGTATTTGAGAGTGTGTTCATGTGAGTTCATTATAAGGGGTGCATTATTGAGCTTGGGACCGAGCTTGGGACGATGTTCTAGTACTGACTGAGCCAAGAAAAAAATCGTTTTTGTATGGGACCTACTGGTCTTAGAGTTAGTCTATGGTATAACCTTAGGTTAACTTCTTGTGCATAATGAGGCACTGAGAGTATTCTTGACTATGTAGTGGTCAAACTTCTATCAGAACATGCTGCTTGCCGGAGAAAAAGAAATTGGTTCAAATTTGTGTTTCATTTGTAGGAGGGGGCGCTCCCTTCCAAAGAGAAAGGGAATCTCAAACCACCGTAGAATCTTTTCTTGTCTACTACAACCTCCACATGCCATATTTGGTTCCATTTGTTTGATTAGTTCTTGAGTTATGCAGAAATTTCTGTTTCATTTGTATGGAAGCCATCCTTTCTAGATAAGGGAGAGGTCTCGAATCACTTAAAAAAAGATTATCTTCAAAAACCCTCTCATGCCATTTGCTTGATTAGTTCTCGAGTTAGGCAGAAATGTGTTTTTCATTTGGATGGGATCTTCCCTTGAAATTTGTGTGTCATTTGTACACACCCCCTTTTTACCTTTTTACAGGGAGGAGGAGCTTTGAACCATCATAAAAACATTTCTTGCTATTAAGAACTCACCCATACCATATTTCGTTCCATTTGCTTGATTTGTTTTCGAGGTATGCTGAAATTAGTGTTTCATTTGTACACTGAGCAAAACAAATCGAGCGGAATTTATTCGAATATTGTATGGAAACCTGGCACAGGATATTATTGCAAATTTCATACTATAGAAAGAAGTTCATAGAACAATCGTATGAAAATTTTCCTCCCAGAAAAAAAAGTTACAATCGGAATTCCAACCATGAATCTCGGGATCCAGAGGCGAAACACAATTCCATGGGGCTAAACTCGCTTGATAAGTAATGTTGATTGAAAGTGTGTATGAGACATGTTTTTCTCGACAGATGTAACAGAAATTATTTCATACGAAATTATATCGTACGTGATGAGTCTCGAACCCTTGCTTTGTGGTTCATAGTTCCAATCGTGTGGATAATTTCCTGATAACGATAACTATCAAGAGAACCTTCCCCATCCCCAAAAACCCCATGTTTTGTTGTGTTTGCCACCCAAATGGTGGGGGCTAAAATCAAATCAATTTCAACGAATTTGATTCACGGTCGTTCACCACGTCGTTCGAATCAAGCCTGAATTTCAATTGAAACAATTTCGACGGTGGTTAGATCGAAAATGATTTGAAGCTTACTCACGTTTGGCAGGGAGTGAATTGGGAGAGAATCGATGGAAGTAAGATTTGAAGGTGAAAGCTAATTGAAGTGGAGTGAAATGAATACAAATGCGATTCATTTTAACTTTAATGCTTCGACGATGTAAAGTCCTACGGCACTACAACTTATTCTATCTTTCTATTAAATTAAATCATTCACAGCAATAAATGATGATAGGGTAAGGGGATGTAACATTAGATAACCTAGATCCTTCATTCGGCCTATGTACCAAATGTGTCATTAATTTAGCGATAATCAACAAAATCACGTTGCTATTAGGATGGCTGATAATATCCAAAGCAATTGAGACAATATCAATCAACGTATAGTTGTTCACTTTCGCGTAATTTTAGATTTCTTGCACTTTTGGGGCATCATGATGCTGGTTAACCTGAACAGATGATCTACACAATCTTTAAGTGATCTAAATTTGGCTTAATTGAGTCGGTAAAGCAAGCAATGCAGTCTGGATGTGCAGAAAATAGTTACACGTTACAAACTATCTGTTCACATAGCTAAACTAACAATGATTTTACAAGAAAATCGTAGACCCAATGTTGGGGACATATTTTTTGTATGTTCCCAATTATGGCCTGTTGTATCAATAACGTAGTAAAAAGGTTGTTATTGGAAGTGGAAATGCATGAGTTTGCGGTTGTTTATATTCAAGGGCCTCATCTTAACACAAACCGAAGGAACAAAATCGTTGAATAGTGAATTATAATGTTTTCATTATTGAATGGCTACACAGAAAAAAATAATTAATTTTAACAAGCTCGTAAAATTTTCCTAATTCCAAGCCAAAGGAGCGTAAACAACGATATTGTTTGCAATCTTTCATACAACAGGCTAGATTTGGGCGTTATCTGGCTTGAATTTACATGAAATATCCCAATATATTCTGCCAAGTCTAGCATTCCCTTTATGTGCATTAGATAACGCAGAAAATTCAGTGTTTATTTTTATCTGTGTGTGTAATAAATCATACATGAACATCACTTAAGTGTTTGGAGGTAGTTTTACTTGAGTTTATTTTGTGAAATGTTATATTAAGTAAATCAAATACATCTAGCAATTCCTTAATTCTTAAAACTAGAAAAAAAACCGCACAAAGACTGCATTTAGTAACAAATCCATTGTATGGGACGAAGTTGCATCCATGAATAGACCCAATTTGGCGCCAATAGACCGACATTAAATCCATATCCCTCGAATGTTTCTGACTTTATAAAAAGAGTTGTTTAACTTTTCGTGATACATTCTACCAAATGTCTTATCAAACTTATCTTTGCAAGTGCTTTGCTAGTTGAATCTCGCCTACAACTTAAAAACTTTATGAGTTATAATAAAAAATGTAATCGATGGTTGCATAATAGGCTGAGTCAAGGGACGCATACCCTATTTAACTGACTCGTAAAATTTCTCTTCGTTCAATTGTAAGCCAAAGCACGAAATATTTCCTGTTTTATAGCACACAGAAAAAAATTATTTATTTTAACAAGCGCGTAAAATTTCCCCTCGTTAAACTCCAAGCCAAAGGAGGCGTAAACAACGCGATTGTTTGCAATCTTTCATGCGCCATAAAACAATGTTGGAAATTTTTCATACAACAGACTAGATTCAGGCGTCATTTGACTTAAATTTACATGAAATATCCCATTATTTTCTGCGAGTAACTGGAAGTCTCTTACAATGGTTTTGCACCTATCTCACTGGTCGTCTGCTGACAGTTGCTGTTGGTGATTGCATGTCCGACGTTTTTCCAGCCACTCCAGGAATAACTCAAGGGAGTCATTTAGGGCCACTGATCTTCTTGCTGTACTTCAATGATGTGAACCTAGCCCACGTAGGCCCCCGTCTTTCGTATGCCGATGACCTGAAGATATTTTTATGAATCAAGTCTATCAACGATTGTCACCTCCTACAACAGCAGCTACAAGTCTTTGCTCACCGATGCTGCCTCGACCGTATTAATCCGGAGAAGTGTTCGGTGATCACTCTCTCTCTACAAAAAAGGAGCCGATTCTCTTCGACTATATGCTTCAAGGCACGGTAATCAAACGTGCGACTTACGTAATAGATCTAGGAGATGTTCTGGATTCCCAGTTGATGTACACACTTCACATCTCGTACATACTGGACAAGGCGTGAAGAGCGCTAGGCTTTGTTTTTCGGATGGCTAAAGACTTCTCCGATATTTACTGCTTGAAGTCTCTTTATTGCTCCTTTATTGCGATTGACTCTGAAGTATTGCTGGAATCCGAGCTATATCAATGGCGCAAATAGAGTCGAATCTGTTCAACGCAGGGTTAAGCTTGGGTAACCTTTATTTTTTTCCCTTTATTATCAAGATTTTCAGCCCTGGGCTGGTTCATCTCCCGTCATAGTCACTCAAATACCTTTGAGTATTTTCGTAACTAGTCCGGGGGTAAGATTCGAACTCATGACTTTGGCGTGAGAAGTATGGATGATAACCACTACGCCGGGGTTACTGTTCATTCGTTTTTCAAGACATAATAATCAGTGGAGTAGCTGTCAGGGAACTGAACGTGATCGAACTTCCACAAGAGTCCCACCTCGAAGCGGCTCCCGATCCTCACTGTCGTCTGTCTTATGATCCGTTGGGCACGCCTGTTTTCTTCTGATACTAGGGTTATCGGTGATTTTATGGTGACGTCCTCCAGAGCGAAGTACTCCTTCACCGTGTTGTAAAGGTCTTCATGCAGCTGGTACAGGCTTCGAAAGGCTTCGAAGATGATGATATCTCTCCTCTAGTTCTCCCTAGGTCCGTATCTCCTCTGACTAACTAGCGCAGATATATACAACGACACTTGTTTTGCTTCCATTCTGGTCACGTTGCCCGTCCACATTAAGCACAGTGGTCGGTTTTCACCGTCAACGCCATCTTGTTCCACTAGAAACGCAAACGTATTGATAACTGAATCTGCGCTGCAGAGTGTTTCCAGAATGATACGGGAGAACACATACTGCTCCTTCTGCCGATGAGTGGGATTCTCCCCAGATGACACTTGAGCCGGGCCGTTAAATGGAGTGTTGGTTCTCACTGCGTGGAGTAAAGGATGATGGCGATACTGACAGCCATTTATTCCACAGCAACCCATGTGATTACATCTTTCCATGCCGTGGCAACACAGCCCGTTTGTCTGGGTGCACTTCCAACGATTGTCAATCGGTAATGACTTTAACATTCACAAGGTCCATTAACAGAGACGGGTTCGATAAATGCGCAATTTGACCAGCAGCTTCCAAGTGATCGAAGAGGCTCTGGACTGCCATACCGAAATCGATGAGTATCTCGAGGAATGAGCGAACTTTCTCGAGTAGTGCGTGAATAAGCAACTCGGGTCTCAGTGACAGTGTGTCCATGACGTGGGGCACTTACTCGGGGAGAAGAAAACTGCCTCATAGGGAGCGCTTTTAAGGCTGCGTTGCAGCCGACATAAATATTCAACAGTAGTGTATCCACAAGCCAGCGTGGTGTTTTCAAAGCTGCTTAGGAACACAGGCCAGTCCGCTGGATTGCCCGAGAACAAGGTCAGATCTTGAGGCATTACATGCGGCTAACTGTGAGGGGGTGGACACATATTCATTAACTCCCAAGTTTGGAATAGAGGTTGCACTTTACCCAATGGCGGAGCGATATTTGGCTGTGGGAAAGACGTATGAGGTATCTTCGTGGCTATGGGCATACTCCTTGGAAGGATTTATATTTGTTGGGACCGGATCATTTTTCCAATTTGCATAGTTAAGCGGAGAAGATTTACGTGCTCGACGCTAGATTGAACTGGTTTGTTATTCGGTAAGGTTTGTTCTGGCTTACCTGGTGGAGGTTGTACGGGGGGACTAGGGCCTTTTTCCTACGGGCACACTGCCATTCTTTCGTTGCATCGATTCCAAATCTTTTGCAGTACCTTGGGAATCGCTCTTTTGTATGCCGCCAGGATCGGCAATTTCAATGGCTGCTTCGTCTGAGGTTGAAGTTCAACCGAGTTCGGTATTATTTTCTTAGTGTGTTCTTATAAATAAAAAGGGAGCAAAACTGACATGCATTTCGTTACGCTTCAAGCACCGCACACTGCAATCTGTACGCCAACAACATGCCAAATGCCAGAAACAAAATGATAAAAGAAAAAAAGAAAAAAAGGGCAACAGTCTAATGATCAGAATTTAACCTCTATAGATGTATGTCATGGACATAAACAAACGCCAAACAGTGAACATATTAAATCAGAGAAAAGTTGGGATCATTTAAATCAAGTTCATTGACCCTTGCCAATATTACCCAGCTTATATAACATGACCTTAATGAAAATTTACCTCTTATTTGTGATGACTTCTAGCAGAGCATGCTTCAGCGACAACTCGTTCAATTCATTCAAGAACAGCCGAACTCCAACTCCTCCTCGTACCAGTTTATCAACGTTTTGCAGCTGATCGGCGAAAAACGGAATGCCTATCACTGGAACACCATACCAGGTAGCTTCCTGCAGCCCCAATAGGCCACCATGCCCGATGAGCAGTTTTGTTCTAGGATCCGCTAGAATTTCCCGCTGCGGAATCCATTTCTGAATCAAAACGTTCGGTGGAACTGCATCCAAACTTTCCGGATCGCCGTGCTTCCAAATGAAGTTGTACTCCGGTAGATCAGTGAATGTGTTCAAAATTTCTTGATTTATATCTTTTCCTAATCCTTCACATTGCACGTTTGAACCGAGACTTAGTAGTATAGTGCCTTTGCTAGGAAAATCCATGAAATCTGCTACGTTTTGTGGAATACTTTCAGGTCGCGAAATGTGAAGCCCTCCAACTGGGATTACATTCGGTGGAAGTGCCTGGTTGTAATCCATGCTAAAATCACTGTTTACCAGAATTATGCTGGATCTCTGTTCCAATTCCTTTACGTTGGTTGTGTTATAACCGAACAGTTCTTGAGCTCTGCGGTTTTCATTGGACATGAATCGGAATTGGCGATGGTAGGAGTCCATAAACCAATAGAAATGGTTCCAACATCTTTCTAGGAAGCTCATTTGTTGGTGAAATTCAGTAGAATAATTTGGCATGGTGGTAAAACGTACTGGCATATCTGCCAAATACATTGTGTATGATGGGGAATTGAATGCTGAGATGGAAACTAGCGGAGGGTTACCAAATCGTTCAATGAAACCTAGCAAAAATTGACCCATGGTGAAATCGTGAATAATGAGATCAAATTTGAAATTTTTGGGATATTGAAGAAGATGTTGAATGGCAGGTTCTTTGATTAAGATGCGACTTGCCTTTTCATAGAAACTGTACATGTTAATGATGTTCTGAACAGGACCCATCTCAGACTCGGAATTATCTTCTGCAGCAAATTCAATCATAATTCTGGCATATAGTTTCGGTACGTAAAGGAATGCCTTTCCAGGGACAGATTGCTCTTGTTCAAAAGTCAGGATGGTTAAGTTGTGTCCATTTTCGTACAAGCGGTTGAAAATTTGTTTATTCCAGATATGATGGCTTCGAGAGGGAGTTGTTTGCAAAAACAGTATATTGTCGCAATAGATAACTTCTGTAAGCAAGAGCACTATTGTTAATAAACACTGACTAATTGAATCCAACATGGTGACTGGTTCGATTTGGGTAAGGTCGATGAAATGTTTCAAAAGCCGTATCAGTCACAGGCAGAGATAACACTCACTTCAAACTGTTGATGTTGATTTTAGGTGTTGAGCGGTCATCACTGCTGTTCGTGAATGTGTTTGTTTCGCACGTTGGTTAAGATAATAATTTATTCTTTTTTTGGTTTCTCTGTATTTGCAATAGCTGGTCGCTTAAAATGCCTCTGAATGATTAGGTAATAGATGAATGCTACCAATATTATACAGGAAACCATATCGATGGCGTAGATTTGAAATATGTTCATGTTTAGTGCAGGAGATCGAAGATAGCTTAGGCCTTTATTTTCGAGAACTTTTTCGATCCAGAATACTGCCCGATCAAGGGGATGCTCCGGTTGCGATTTGAAGAGATAAGACTTCTGTTTTATTTTTGCTTGGTAACTGAAAGATACGTTGAGATAATTGTCCGTTTTATTATAATAAGTTAAATTTACCTTGGATCATCCAATACATTCATAATAGCGCCTTTGAATCTTTCTTCGTTTATGTCTTTCGGTAAAAGTTTGATGCCAACTCCAGCTCTGACGAGTTTTTCAGTATTTGAATACTGATCCACGAAGAAGGGGATTGATATGACGGGAACTCCATGCCAAGTTGCTTCCTGCAGACTTAAGAGTCCTCCATGACTTATTAGCAACTTGGTTCTTGGGTTCGATAAAATGGCAGCTTGCGGAACCCACTTTAACACCAATACATTTGTAGGCATTATTCCCAATGAGACCGGATCACCATGCTTCCAAATAAAACCATAGTCCGGCATACTACGAAACACTTTAAACATATCAATATTGGTTTTCTCCCCAAGCATTTCAGATGCTACATTAGTTCCAAAGCTCAATAAAACGACACCTTTGTTGGCACGAGCTATAAACTGTTTTACAATTGGAGGCACTTTCTCCGAACGAGAAACGTGCAATCCACCAACAGGTATTACATTTGGAGGCAGGGCTTGGAAGTAATCCATGCTGAAATCACTGTTTACCAAAATAATATCCGAGCGCTGTTCAATCAACTGAACATGTGTTGTATTGCTTCCGAAAAGTCGTTTTGCCCGTCGATTTTCGTTGGTCATGTAGATTCTGTTGCGATAAAAGATGTCAAACGCCCAATATAATGTATTTCTCACTCGTTCGATAAAGTTCATCCCAGTGTCGAAGCTAGAAGCGTAATGTGGCAAACAGGTGGTTCGTAACGGGACATCGGCCATTGTAGTAACGTGAGGCGGTATGTTGAAAGCAGATAGGGAGACCAATGGTGGATTTCCGAAAAAACCTACAAATCCTAACAGGAACTGTCCCATAGTAAGATCATGGATGATCAAATCAAACTTGAACGTTCGAGGATAGTTCAAAAGTGTTTGCACGGCTTCTTCTTTTGCCATCAATCGACTTGCTTTATTGTAAAAGTCATACATAAAATGAATATTTACAAACGGGCTCTGCTCCTCGTTGTAATCCCAGTCGGTGTCGTATTCAACCATCAATCTAGCCATGAAATCTTTCACAACCAAGAACGTCTTACCGGGAATGGACTCCTCCTCCTCAAAAGAGATGATTGTAAGATTATGTCCATTGTCGTACAGTCGTTCGAATATCTGTTTGTTCCAAATGTGATGGCTCTTCGAAGCAAGTGTTTGAATAAACAGAATATTATCTGCGCACGATGCAGGAATCACTATGAGTACAACCAAAGCACGGAAAAAATACGAGTATTTAAACGCCATTTTCCGTATGAAACCTGTCCGATTACTTTTCACTAGACGTTTGAAGTGATTGCTGTAGCGAATGGTAAAATAGAAACCAATTTTTGCTGTTATCAGCAAATGACTTTATCAATCTTCCCTCACATTCACTTTATCGCCAGTGCAGACAAATTTGGATTCAGCGCTGGAAGCCGAAAAATATTGATCGAAAAATTATGACAATGCGGATATCCAACTTGTTCAATACGATTAGCTTTAGCTTTAAGATTTTCTCCAAGACTACAAAAACAACATTTAAAAAATTTCTACAAATCACAACTGCATACTTAGTTGAGTATCGTACGTGTCGATGACCCATAAATGAGAGAGACCACCCGATCCGATTTATGTTATCGATTGTTTGCATGACACAGCCGCACTTGGCCGGAATATTCTTATCAGTGAAAACAACATGGTACACGCTTTTTGTTATTTACCTTTTATTCTTTCTTCATATTGAATCTTGAAATGTGAACACTAGTCGGCAGCGATAACGGTGATCTGGTCGGTAGCCTTCCGGGCAGACAATCGGGGTTGATCCGAAAGACGGTCGTTGAATGTTGAATCCCCGCAATGAGAACCGAGCATTTATTTGGGGTTGTGGTTGGTTTTCCGTGCTTGGTTCGATACAATTCAGCGACTTGAAGCACAGCTCAGGGCAGTTGGGGAGTAATTCCTGGTTGCAACAAACATACTTCCACTCGCAGTAGTCTTTAGTTACCGTTCGAAGGATGGCCACCGATTCCGAGTCTTCGTTAAATGCATCGCAATGTGTTGTGAGAAATATGTAAGCTAGCGTGAAATGTACAAACTTCATCGTTGTCTGAAGATGAACTGAATTTACTGCTGCAGAGAATGACGAACCTGGAGAGGAGGATTATCAATCTCTTTGTAAATAATCTTTAATACAATAAAAAAAACAAAAACAAAAACAGTGTTGTGATTCATGTTTTACCAGTACGAAGGATGAAATATTTAACCTCGGTGTTAAATTTCTATGTGATGAGATAGGTATGAGATAATTGATTGTTTGTATTATTTCTTCATGAATTTTCTTAACTCATTCGAATGAATCAAATAGAATAAGAATATCAATAAACGATGAAGTGAAAATAGGCCAATTTCATCTGCGACTTACAGACTTCTTTAGTGTCAAGTGCATGGCTTCATGTACGTAGTGTAATCATTCTTTCAAGCGCGAAGAATAAGAGCTATCGAAGTAGCTCAGGGAATCAATTTCTGCTGTACTGATTTTTACAGCATAAACAGCTTGAGCCATGCACCTCGTCCTAATCATAAGTAGTCAGCAGCGATCTGCGAAGTTCGCTGAAATTAATTAATTCATGTTAGGGCAGATGACGAAGAGCGTACGGAACAAATTTTCTTTGTACGCTCTTAAATACCACAATCCAGCATGCCAAGACCGGACACCACACAATAGCACCAAACAATATTACTCTTTGAATAGTTTGAATTTAAAACCTATTAACCAACATGGCTTTCACCAAAATGCCATTGTAGGTATGTCCGTAGTTCCGGAGTCCTAGGTGCACTGAAAACATGACATGCGGCATATCAAACTTCATGATTTTGCTAACGTTTTAATTTAAAAAATGGACAAAAATGGCCGATTTTTCATGGGTTTGCCTTCACCCGCACTGACGAAACTACCCATGCAGCATCAATCATAGTAACCCATGAGTCAGCAGACAAAATTTGGCAGCTCAATCAGTCAAACCCGTCAAACCGTAATAGCAAAAACAGTGAAGCAACTCCGTTTAGAAGTGTGCGCGTTTAAAGAGCGGCACCCCGCCGCATCGGAAACGGACATCGTGCGGCACTTTGTGAACGCCGGATACGCCCGTTCCAGCATCTACAACATCTTGGCACTATTAGACAACAATCAGAGCATCGAAAGAAAGCCCGGTTCTGGACGGCCGACGACCCGCTCGGCCGAGAGGTCGCTGCAACCGGCCAAACAGTGAAAAAGTACCTGGCGAACGTGGACATACATGTTAGGAAGCGGAAGTCGCGTTCACTGGTTTCGGAGTTGCTGGCAATGACGCAGCGGCAGTGGCTGAATAAGATGGTCAACTCGATTTTCCCGGCGAATAGCGACGTGGCGGTGGTAATGGACGACGAGACCTATCTCACTCTGGATGGTAACGACTGCCAGGGCACTTCGTATTTTACTTCCCCGACGAAGGAAGTGAGCTCCGAGGCGATGTTCAATTCACACACCAAGTTCCCCAAGAAGGTATTGCTGTGGCTGAATCAGCGAGAAATGGATGTCAAAGCCGCTCTTCTTTCGCTCCGGACTGGCCGTGAACGTGTAAATTTACAGTACGAAATGTCTACCAGAAGTTGCTTCGTTCATCAAAAAATACGATAAGGGCAAAGACGCGGTGTTCTGGCCGGATCTGGCGTCGGCCCACTACTCAAAGCGATCGTTGGATGGAGCGGCTGAATATCGATGTGGTACCCAATCACAATCACTCATGATTTTCTCGAGGGCTCCATTCTGATGTGGTTTAAATCTGTTAAAATCGACTCCCATGTGTAGCATGAGCATGAGCATGATCGACCACCTGAGGTTGCTACTCCGTTATTGCCAGATCAGCTGGTATTACAAAGAGAACCAAAAGAAAAGCTTGGGTCTAGCATACATCCTCAATGTGTAATAACTGATGGTGGTGATGGTCTGATTTCCGTCTGGTGGTTTGTTAAAAATAGGGTTAGCAAACTCACTGTGATCTCGATCTGATGATTTCCATCAAGGAAGGCATTATTGTCATCCATGACTTGGGCCAGATAACCACGAATCTCCCATCCAGCCTACACTTCGTCTGGCACCGTGTATTGCCCTCTTACCCTTTGGAATATATGTATATAATGTACGTAATTATTATGTTTTTACAAAATGTAACTGAAAGCCTCTGGATTGTTACTGCAAAATAAAATTTGGATATGTATTTATATCTGAATTGTCCTGGAAAAGCTAAAAAGCAGAGTAGATCAGTCCTATCAACAAAGATAAAATTCCTATGAAATGATATTTGATTTGTTTTATTTTGAGAATCAACAGACTATTTTATAGGTCGAAGAAAGCAGTTTTAGTGATCGAAGAACCCGATTCAATGATTTCTGAAATAAATATAATATCTTATTGTAATATTCCTAAACACATATATTTAAAACCAATCATGTACTGCTACTATCACATGTCAGTCTTTTATGGAATATAAGTTGTTGTTCAAAAATAGAATTTAATGAAAAAGTTATGCTGAAATGCTGAAAACCAAATTGAGCATTACAAGCATTACATTGTCATGCTGCTCTGTACCCTGGAATACAAAAGAAATTTGAAATGCAAAGATATCGCAAAGCATGCTGAAATTATTAAATAAATGAAAATATAAAATACACCCTACTTGAACACGATCTTCAGTCGCAGACACTCACTTTCCTTTTGTCAAGTTGACAACGTTACCTATGCTACGCCAACCAGCTTCTCCATGCTGAAATGCTGAAAAAAATGTGTAGAAAACTACAGTAGAAAAAATAATTAGTGTGATATAACCACAAACGAACTGACTCTTAGCTTTGGGCCTTGACAGATAATCCCTACTGGGCCCTTGCGGCACGTCAAGCTGGCCAGTTCAGCGCAAGGGATAACTGATAGTGGTGAAAGTGATCAAAAACTAAGGCAATACCAGCGCCGGCCTCGGTCGAATCCACGTCAAGTAGGAAATGGGTAGGAATATGTTGACGTGATAATTGCTTTATTGGAAGCCGAGAACATCTCGACACTTCCATCAAAAATCACAGGGATTTTGGATAAAATGGTTGGGTTTGCAGCAGGATCCGTAATGACGTCGGCAGCGAAGAAGATATTTAACTATGATCCTGATTTATTCTTTGTACAGAGATGCACATTAAATTTATTCAAATTTTTGCACCGATTTAAACCAACAGTAGAGATGTTGCTAGGGCCACTCACAAGTGTGGGTGGTTTATATCAGCGGAATACAAAAATATGGTAAAACATCAAGATTGAGGACCGCCTTAAATCCACAGTAAGGGTGCTGTTGGCGCCACTCAGACATTAAGGAGCTTGTAGACCAATTTAAACCAACAGTAAGGATGCTGTTGGTGCTACTCACTAGTGTGAGTGGTTAATTTCAGTAGAATACAAAAATATGTTAAAACATCGAGTTTGAGAACCGATTTAAACCAACAGTAAGGATACTTTTGGGGCCACTCAGAAGTGTGGGTGGTTTATTTCAATACGGAAATAACACGATGCTGTAAAGAAACACTAAACAATGTACATATAATAATAAAATGCAGCTATTTGCCTCCGCGGTGCTAGATGATTGAAACTCTGAAATGGCGAAAATTCCAAAAGCCAATCTGCCGGGGCTTAGCAAATCAGCAAAGGAAACTTAAGCAAACAACAATGCGATCTCTGCCCAAAAAACGGAAACCTAATTCAGGGATACCTCGATATAAGCTAACTCGATATATCATAATTTTACCGCGATATAGGATAACTTGTTTTTACATATTCTTAAAATATTAAAAAACTATGTGTGTGAAAGGCAGAGAGAGATAGAGATGAGAGAGAGAGAGAGAGAGAGAGAGAGAGAGATACTTTAATTTAAAAAAGAAGAACGTGTAATGTCAAGTTAGGACCATGGTGGAGCGACTACTTTGGGAGAGGGGAGGTTCCCATACTCTCAGCTAAAGCTGGCTGGGTCATGAGCATCATACTTGAAAAATATTGGAACTTTTTTTAAAATTTTCCGTCGGCTTATTTCCTCACATGGTGACAATTACCGACGCCATGCAGACGACTCCAACAATGTGGGCCCTACGTTCTGACTCATGAATATGAGCCTAGACCAACGGTTTTACTTCCCTTCCGAAAGAAGACGTGACCAGATTGTTTCGCCTCAGAAAACCCACCGACGTCGACTGGGATTGAACCCAGACCCTCTGGGGTGCCAAGTAGCAGTCACGTTTACCACTACACCACCGACGCTGGTATAAATATCGGAACTTGTTACAGAAAATTCAAGATTGGCTAATTCTCCGTTGCTCATCCAATTTGATCACTGTAACTATTAACTTTTTTCTTATGTGTTCTGAAGGCACCCACAAATTGTAAATCTATGGTTGCGAATATTATAAATCAACACGATTTTAAAACGGTGGCCAAATCCATGGTGACCGCCATAATTTTTACCACTTCGAATGGAGTATTAACCTACCTGTTTACAACAACATCCTGCTGACGTAACATGTTTTTGAGATTCTTAACCCCTCTCCCCCCTAGTAAGATTTGGTAATATTTAACAAAGCCGTCCTTCCGAAATTTGCAGATGATGTAGCAGCATATGTTTCCGGACAAAGCCAACTAGAAGTACAACAGCATCTACAGATTGCTTTACGCCAGCTTGAAAGGTGGAGCAAAACAACAGGTTTTCGGTTTTCTGTCAGCAAAAAAAAAAAGGTTATCCATTTTTGCCGTAAGATCAATTGCACCCGGACTTCTTTCTCTATGGACAGAAAATAGACGTCGTGAACACGTACAAATTTTTAGAAATGACGCAAAATCTATGGTAGCAATAAACATTATTCGCACATTATCTAACACGAACTGGGGCTCGAGTAGGAATATCCTTCTCAACCTACATAACACACTAGTTTTGTCCAGAGCGGAATACGGAAGTGTTGTATATAACTCGGCATCAGCTACACCGCTTGAAGAAATTGGACCCAGTTCACCACCTGGGTGTAGCAATTGGAGCTTACCGTCCGACTGCCAGTATCCTCTGTGACGCAGGTATGATGCCTCTGACCTTCAGAAGACACGCTCAAACATTGACATATGGAATTAAATGTATTGCGTTATCCTCTCATCCCTTGAATAAGAAGCTATCTGCTGTTAATAGTTTGGCTTCATCTAAAAGGTCTAAATCATTGGTACAGCGATTCAAAACTTTATGTTCTAAATACAGCATAGAAACAAAAATATCTACAATCATGGATTCCATCAAAAGCCTCCGTGGAGTCTTGGAGAAATGGAAGTTGATATTTCGATGAGTAGAACCGCCGAAACTGCTCCATCAAAAGGAATTCTTAATCTACTCTACTTACTTAATCTACACTATAAATTCCTAATCATATCAGATTCTATGAGCGCACTTAAAGCAATACAAGATCCTTTCTCGGAAAATGCATTGGTTCAAGAAGCTCATTATAAATTGCTGCACATCAAACAAAAACATAAAATTATTAAACTTCTTTGGATTTGAGGCCACATGGGGATACCTGGGAATAAAATCGTCGATAAACTGGCTAAGGAGGCGACAAACATTCCCTTAACTAAAACAAAAACTACACGTAACGATCAAATAACCACTTCTAAATACGCCGTTAGATGTAAATGGCAACAATTCTGGGAAAACATTGAAAACAATAAATTACGGTCAATAAAACCAATCATATCACAATGGAATACTTCCAACTGCCTACAGAGGAAAGATTCTGTCTTCATTACGAGACTCAGAATTGGGCATAGACAAATGACCCATGTTGCCGGCGTCGGTGGTGTAGTGGTGAGAGTGACTGCTACTGGCACCCCAGTGGGTCTGGGTTCAATCCCAGTCGACGTCGGTGGTTTTTCTGAGGCGGAAAAATCTTGGTAACGTCTTCCTTTGGAAGGGAAGTAAAGCCGTTGGTCCCGGTTCATCATAGTTATGAGTCGTTAGGTTAGGGTCCAGGTGGTGGAGTCGTCTCCCTAGCGTCGGTGATTGTCACCATGTGAGAAAAAAGGCTGACGGAAAATAAATAGGAAAAAAAAAAAAAAATTTCTCATGAATATATGTTTAACAATGTGGATCCTCCAGAGTGCACAGATTGTAAAATACAACTTACTGTAGATCATATAAATAACTATTGTCCCAAATATGCAATTTTCCGTGTTAAGTATAAAATTAACAGCCAGAGTTTGAACGATGATTCTATCAAGATAAATGATTTACTTAAGTTTTTAAAAGAATCTAACATTTATAATGAAATTTGAACATGAATTTCACTTAAGTAGGATTTAGGTTTAATGTTTTCATTCCATAAAATGTACTTATGTATTGTATTACTATTAGATGATTTAGATGCACATAGCCGTACACGTGCTCTGCATCATAAATAAACTATTAATTAATTAATTAATTAACTTTATTTAAGTAACATCAAATCCTTATTTTCTTTCTCCTCGTTTTTGATTATTGATTGGAGGTAAAATAATCCTGACCTCCAAACAATCATGAGCAAATATTTTCAGAATAGAATTCATGTCCTTTCGTTTTAAGAAGGTTAAATTTTATTAAATTTCGCCTAAGCGGATCACATCGTAAAAAAGGGTTGATTTAACCAGTACCTGGTTGAGCGTGTCTTGGATTTAAAGCAATCGTTCATATTTCCTTTTTATATAGGTACAATCACTACCACAAGGTAAAACGAGTTTTCAACGTGGCTGTCGGTCACAATTGTAAACTGTGATGAAGAGAAGACAAAGGAACTTTATAGCCAGAGTAAGGTGCGGGGAAACATAGTTTTTCACGGAAACCGGTGAGTGAAGGTTGGATGACATCTTAAAATTCATTTCCTCCATTCCACTCAGCACACCTTCAGCAACATTGTCTGGGGTAGTGCTGCGTTCAAATGGAGCCTAGCACTTTGGGCTCGTAAGAATGGGAGTTATACTGGGGAGGCGACGGGCTAAAGAAGAGATAGATGATGATGATAGTGTCGGGTGTCGGACTCGTAGCCGGGTTATGATAAAGGACCAAATTTATAGATATCATTATGATGTTAGAACGAACGTGGATAGCGTGCGAAAGCAGCCCGTGATGTTTATTCTGACGTGCAAGCGAATTAGAGTCTAGCGTACAGAAAAATGGTCCATTTAGATTTCTCTTCACTTTGGAGCGTATAGGAACACCTTTGACAGGCTGTGTATCGCAATATATTTTTAGCAACGTAAGAGTTATGTTTTACGGCGTGAGTGCAACAATATTTCCTTATAATTTGCAATTCTTCACCCAATTGTAATGGTTATCAATCGGAAAATAGATTGGTTAATATTTTAGATATATCTGCGTAGCATTATAAAGTACGAGCAATCAATGGAGATAAAAGTGTGTGCCTCGTTGAACGAGCTGTCCTCTCCTTAGGATGCATAATAACGACAACGAAATGATTTCAATGAAAATGTCAATGAATTCACTATGCATCAAGCGGATACAGAATTTAGTAAAACGATGAAAAGAAAACTGTGTTATGCTGTGAGTAATTTGATTGGTGATTTGCTATGCTTCCAAGAAGAGAAGAACATCATGTACCGACGCCGAATCGAGTGTATAGGAAACCGTTTCATGAAGATGGACACGGTGAGTGATTCACTAGAGTGAATTTTTGAGATTTGTTTTCCAATTTTAAATTTTAAATAATGGTGGTCCCTCTCATGGTCCTAGATATTTCGTCTCGATAAGAAATGCAGTATAAAAAGCATGTTTTTTTTATTGTTAAAATTATTTGCTCATGAGAAAATAGAAAAAAAGATACTATGTATGCTTTTTTAAAATATTAATACAAAGGAAACTTTTCGTCCAATGTCCAATGACATAATTTTGTTTTCAATTGTTGGTAAAAAGTTTGAGGCCATACCTATAAGCAAGGATTTGAAGTTCTGGAAATAGGTAATCTTATTGCGACTCTTGGAAAGCGAGACATACAGGTTTTATATGTCAAACTTTTATTATATTTGCAGAAATGATGGCTACTCGGCGCCAATCAATATTCGGCATCCTTTCGACATACCACTTTAAAACGTCTAATTCGGTATATTTTCCTGTTCTTTTCATTGAATGTTTTTATACAGCCAGTCCATGAAAAAAGAATACAACCATCCACAGTTGTATCAGCTTTCAAAGTTTACAATTTAACTCATATAGTTTTTAGCAAAAAGTTGTTTACAGGCTACTACTAGGCCGCCTGAAAAGTCCCCTTCATGTCCTACAGATGGCGTTGGTAATCGCCTATGTGAACCATTTTCTATGAGTTTCACTCCTTGAATTACGGCTGCCAAAATTTCAGCCATTTCTGTTCACGCATTCATTAGTGACAACAGTGAGAAAAGACCGATCAGTAAGTTTTTTTTTTAAATGGAAAAATCCACGTTTCGAGTTCTGATAAAATACTATTTTCTACGCAAGAAAACAGCTGCCGACACCAAGGCCAAGCTGGATAAGTATTTTCCAGACTCTGCTCCGTCGGTTCAAACGATTCTTAAGTGGTTTGCTGATTTTCGTCGACGCACTGAGTTCTGGGCGCCCAAATGATAAAATCCATGATATATTATAATTGGTTCCCCATCCACCGTATTCGGCAGACTTGCCCCCCGTGACTTCTATTTGTTCCCAACCGGAAGAGAAGGCTTACCGGTAAGCGATTTTACTCAAATGATGAGCTCATAGCTGAAGCCGATGGCTATTTTGAAGGACTTCCGAAAGATACTATTCGGATGGGATAAAAAAATTAGAAAATCGCTGGACTCGCTGTTTAGGCCTGACCTAACCGAGTTTGCCTGAATGAAAAACTTTGCATTTATATGAATCTATAAACTGTATAAAACATCTAAAGTTCATTTTTTTTTCCAACAAAATAGGGAGTTACTCAAAAGGGATTCGGAGAAGTGTTGCAAGTTATCCCATCCTTGCCGGTATTCTACCTTTCAGATCATAGTGATATTTGGTAGATTTGTTCCTTCTTTGAAAAATTTAACGCATCTTTTGTTACGATTTTTCGTCATTAGGGTGCCCAACTTTGATAGCGTGGTTTAAGAAAAAAAAATTGTTCAAAAATCCATAATTTATTAACCGTTGGACCATTTAAATCAAAAAATATTTGTTTTTATTTAAAACACAATAGGGGAGAACACAAAAAAAAAAATGTTTCATATAAAGTAGGTTTCTCGTACCCTTTATGAGCAGATGAGCATACATGAGCTCTATAAGTTACAAATGAGCACTATCAGTTGTAATTCAATCATGCAGTTTTTTTAATTGAAATAGGGTAAGGGGATGTAATGCTAGCCTAGCTCCTTCATTCGGCCTATGTACCAAATGTGTCATTAATTTAGCGATTATCAACAAAATCACGTTGCTATTAGGATGAACGATGATATCCAAAGCAATTGAGACAATATCAATCAACTTATAGTTGTTCACTTTCGCGTAATTTTCGATTTTTGGCACTTTTGGGGCATCATGATTTCACCGATTAAGCTGAAAAGATGATCTACACGATCTTAAAGTGATCTAAATTTGGCATAATTGAGTCGATAAAGCAAGCAATGCAGTCTGGATGTGCAGAAAATAGTTACACGTTACAAACTAACTGTTCACATTGCTGAAATATCAATGATTTTACGAGAAAATCGTAGACCCAATGTTAGGGACATATTTTTTTTGGATGTTCCCAACTATGGCCTGTTGTATCAATAACGTAGCAAAGAGGTTGTTAATGGTAAAATTTCAAGAGGAAATGCATGAATTTGTGGTTGTTTATATTCAAGTGGCTCATCTTAACACAAACCGAAAGAACAAAATCATTGTATAGTGAATTATAATGTCTTCATTATTGAATGGCTATAAATCATACATGAACATCATTTAAGTGTTTTGAGGTAGTTTGACTTTTGTTTGCTATGTGGAATGTTGTATTTAAAAAAAAAAACAAATACAGCTAGCAATGCCTTAATTCATAAAACTAGAAAAAAAATCGTACAAAGACTGCATTTAGTAATAAATCCATCGAATGGGACGAAGTTGCATCCATGAATAGACCCAATTTGGCGCCAATAGACCGACATTAAATCCATATCCCTCGAATGTTTCTGACATTATAAAAAGAGTTGTGTAACTTTTCGGGATACATTCTACAAAATGTCTTATCAAACTTATCTTTGCAAGTGTTTGACTAGTTGGATCTTGCCTACAGCTTAAAAACTGTATGAGTTGTGATAAAAAAATTAATCGATGGTTGCATAATAGGCTGAGTCAAAGGACACATACCCTATATGCCAATCACTAAAGAGTGTAATAGCTATAATTTTTTTAAGTAGTTTCATATATACAGCACTCAGCCTCTGAGTCGTGCACACGTATTCTCGATTGCGCTTATCACGAGTGAAACAGTTACAGAAGTTCGTTTTTTTTATTTCGCTGTGCCGCGACGCGAGTAGTGTTCCGCGATGAGGCGTGAAAACACCTTCAAAATAGACTATTCGAAGTTCGCCGTTAAGCCATCGGTCGAAAAACTCTATGGTTTTTGTCGTACGGTTCTCGGATTGAAGCGAGAAGAAATCAAACGCCTCCAGCCCCACAGAGGGGGAGCATGTGCGTATGTCAAAGTCAGCGACTTGGCACTCGCACAGAAAATCGTTTGCGAACATGACGGGAAGCATGAAGTGGATTGTGGTGACGGGAAGAAAGATAAGCTTCGCATTACGCTTGAAGATGGAAGTGTAGAAGTGCGTGTTTACGATCTTCCCGAAGATGTGCCTGAAGATAAGGTCACTGTATTCTTATCCGCGTTCGGGAAGTGCTTTCGATTCGTGAAGTTATATGGGACGAAAGCAACGAAAACGAAGGCATACCGCTCGGCATATGGTCTGTCCGTATGCGCGAAACGTCGACTCCTGGGTCTCCATCGAAGGAGAAGAAGCGCATATTGCCTACAAGGGACAACTACAAACCTGCCGCTACTGCAAAGAGCAGGCACACTCGGGCATCTCATGTGTCCAAAACAAGAAGCTATTGTTCCAAAAAAGCTACGCGAATGTGGCGAAGCAAACTGGGCAGAGCAATAGGTCAACAGCCGGTCAACAACCTAGACCTAGTTCTAGACCAGCTGGTGCAAAGCCACTGACCGCGAAACCAACCGCTCCAATTTCTACTACTCCTCTACCAACACCACCACCGCTCGCATCGGGCGTTTTTCCCGGGCTACCACAGCCCACGGGCCAGAGCGTGCTCGCTTGCCCGAAAACGAACACAAGCACCCAACCAGCTGCATGTGCGGCGACCACACTCTCGCAACCACACTCAGGACAAAGTTCTTCAACGTCGTTCCAAGCACTACCACAGGCTGTGGTATCTCTGGATGACGTTTTCAAAAAACCGAACACTACAACGGAATCGCAAAGTACGAGCGGCAACGGAAACGGAAACGAATCTGATTCCTCCACTTCCACGAGCAGCAGACGAAGCAGACGGCGACCAGCAGGCAAAAAGGCCCGCCGGGATGACGTCGTTGACGGGACGGGAGAAGAAGAACTTCCCTAAAATGGCTAACACGTCCTACAACATCTCATCGATTAACATCGGCACCATCACAAACCCTACTAAAATAAATGCGCTTCGAACCTTCATCAACAGCCAAAGCTTCGATATCGTGTGTCTACAGGAGGTTGAAGGTGAAGAGCTCTCCTTGCCTGGCTTTGTCATCTTCTTCAACGTAGATCACACGAGAAGGGGTACAGCTATTGCTCTGAAGGAACACATCCAGGCCACTCACATCGAGAGAAGTTTGGATGGCCGTTTGATTGCAATGCGAGTGCAAGATACGACGATCTGTAATGTCTACGCTCCCTCCGGCTCTTCGCAACGCGCTGCGCGTGAAACATTTTTCAATGGAACGCTAGCGTACTACCTTCGCCACAACATTTCACACGTCATTCTGGCCGGAGACTTTAACTGCGTACTTCGAGCATGCGATTCGAGTAGCCCAAACACGAGCCCCGCCCTCAAAACAGCCATCCAACAACTACAGCTCTACGATGTGTGAGAAAAACAATGTCCGCCTGATTCAGGTTTCACATACGTCTGCCGAAATGCACAGTCGCGCCTCGATCGCATCTATGTGAGCAGCAGTCTGTGCGACAACCTACGAGCAGCGCAAACCCATGTCTGCTCGTTCACCGACCACAAAGCGATAACACTCCGAATTTGCCTCCCCCACTTCGGACACGAGCATGGCCGTGGTTTTTGGTCCCTTCGTCCCCACCTTCTGACCGATGAAAACATTGAGGAATTCCGATATAAGTGGCAATATTGGAGCCGGCAGCGCAGAAACTATGGCTCATGGATCGAATGGTGGATTTCGATTACGAAACCAAAAATTCAATCGTTCTTCAAGTGGAAATCTCGAATTGTCTTCAATGAATTTCATAATGAGCACCAGCATCTCTATGGACAGCTAAGGGTAGCATACGACGGGTACTACCAGCACCCTGAATTGATAACAACAATTAACCGGCTGAAAGCCGAAATGTTTGCGCTTCAACGAAGATTTTCGCACACGTTCATGCGGATAAATGAAACGTACGTGGCTGGAGAACCCATCTCAATCTTCCAGTTGGGAGAGAGGCGAGGAATGAGGACCGTCATCAAACAGTTGCAGACAGAACAGGATGAAACAATAACAGAGGCACGTGCGATCGAAACACACATGGTCGACTATTTCTCAACTCTCTACTCGGCCGAGGCAATAGACGAGAACGACAACAGTTTCGTCTGCGATCGTATAATCCCACCAGATGACCCCCTAAACGACGAATGCTCGAACCCGATCACGACGGATGAAATTTGGACAGCAATCAAAGAGAGTGCTCCCCGAAAGTCCCCTGGATCTGATGGAATTCCTAGGGAGTTCTATCTCCGCGTATTCGACTTCATCCACCGAGAGCTAAACCTGATGCTAAATGAGGTTCTCTGCGGAAATCTCCCACCACAGTTCGTGGAAGGCATTATAGTGTTAGTCAAGAAAAGAAACAGCGACAGGACAGCACACTCATATCGACCAATCTCACTTCTGAACTGCGACTACAAACCCTTCTCCCGCATTCTCAAAACCCGGTAGGAGCGAGTAATGCGAGAACATCACATTTTGAGTGACGGGCAGAAATGTGCGAACTCAGAGCGCAACATCTTTCAAGCCACTCTTGCTCTGAAAGATCGGATTGCCTATTTGCGCCACCACCGCCTCCCAGCGAAACTCCTGAGCTACGACTACATGCAGGCATTCGATAGAGTGCCATACTCGTACACATTCGCAAGAATGACTGAAATTGGGTTCAACCCGAATCTCATCACTCTTCTCGCACTCATCGCCAGCCGGCCCACCTCACGGCTATTGATCAATGGAAATCTGTCTCGATCATTTGAGATCCAACGCTCGGTACGACAAGGGGACCCCCTCTCAATGCATCTTTTCATTCTTCACCGTATGCGGACGATGTGACGTGTATAATTTCAACAACTGAGCAATTCAGACGCATTAATGAACTGTTTAGCCGATTTGAGAGAGCTGCTGGCGCAAAATTGAACTTGCGTAAAACTGTTGCTGTCAATGTCGGGTTTTGCGAAGGCAACACAATCAACACCCCCGGGCTGCAAACAGTTAATGTTGTTAAAATCTTGGGTGTCGCCTTTGCAAACTCGATACGGCTGATGACAACATTGAACTGGAATGCGCAAGTGGGGAAGTTTGCGCACCAAATGTGGTTACACTCCCAGCGCATGCTGACTCTGCACCAGAAAGTTATTCTCCTTAATACGTTCGCCACATCTAGAATATGGTACCTTGCGTCAATTCTACCACCGTTGGCGGTACATACAGCCAAAATAACAGCAGCAATGGGAACGTTCCTCTGGAGAGGGATGATAGGGCGTGTACCAATGATGCAACTCGCACGCAACAGGGAGAATGGAGGGCTGAAGCTGCAACTTCCAGCGTTTAAATGTAAGTCGCTCTCAATCAATCGACATCTGCAGGAGATCGAATCCATTCCTTTTTATAGATCCTTTCTTTTCCACGCAAATCCTCGCCCACCTATCTCAATAGATCTTCCTGACCTTAGACACATCCTTTCAAATTTATCCGAAATCCCCCTCCAAATCCAACAAAACCCCTCCGCCGATCAAATCCACTAGTACTTCATCCAGCAAACCGAACTGCCAAGGGTAGAACGCAACAATCCGGCTCCTGACTGGCCACACGCGTGGCGAAACATTGGTTCGAGGAAACTTTCTTCAGAACAGCGGACGAAACTTTACTTGCTGATGAACGAGAAGATTGAACACCGCAAACTGCTTTTCGTCATGCGGCGAATAGAAAACGAGAACTGCACACATTGTGGAAACCGCACAGTGGAAACGCTCCTCCACAAGTTTCATGAATGCCCGTGCGTTGGCCCGGCTTGGACGGTTCTTCAGCAGAGAATTACAGGAATCTTGGGTGGATGGAGACGACTATCCTTCGAGGATTTGGTGAGACCCTCCTTGCCAGGAATAGACAGGAGAAAACGAGTGGAAGTGCTTAAAATGTTCATTAAATTCATCTGCTTTGTATGCGAAAGTAATGATAGAAATGAGGTAGACGCACTGAAATTTTACCTAGATCTAGAATAACAAATTGTAAATAGTAATCAAATGACCAGACAAATAAAACTATTATATATTAAAAAAAGTAGTTAAGTTGGTATTTGTGCTAAATAATTGGAATATATTGGAAACAAATCTTGTTTGGCGGCGATTGGAATTGTTATAAGGTATGATACGAACTATCACCCATTGTTGCATGGACATTCCTCTCTGTTTGAGCTTGTCTCTGCTTTATGATGATGTATGATGCATGCTATGTACTACCACCCATTGTAGCACGGAAACTAAGTCCGACAGCAATTATCTCGTCTCTGTTTGAACTTGATCAAGCTATAATAACCACTGATTATCGTCATTATGCCATTGTACGATGGGCCAAAAATAGGTTAGGTGGATTGATAAGCAACATCACTTATACGTTTCTACAGGGATATAAAGGGGTGTGGAAGTAGTTAGCCTCCCCGCGGTGCACCCTGGAAACGTTAAGCTCCCCTTGACGACTGAACGAACTACAACGGAGGATGCGCCATACGGCGCGGGATCCAGCAGGAGGTCATATGTGGTCGTAACATGGGGAACAGGGACTACCCTGGGATAATGCCGAACTCTCAGGCGTTCCAACCCTGGTCTAGGCTCTGGCTTTCTCGATCGGAGGAGAGACCATACGACGCGAGGCTCGGCAGGTACCGTAAGTGGTCGAGTAGGGATATCGTGGACGATCTGGTGGACCACCAGACGTATGGAACCCTGCTTGGATCCAGGAGCATCTCGATCAAATCAGCGTCAGGTCAGCGAAGCTAACTACTACTAGAACACACTAGCCCCCTCCCTGAAGTAATACCGAAAGGTGGTTCCGGGGAGGGCCAGGGCTTGAGGCACGGGTGGGTTTTTAGTGGGTCGAGAAGCTAGTGCCCTCATTCCCACACCCTGAGTTCTTCAGGAGCCTGTTTGCAAATTTTCCATGAAATATTTAAATAATAGTGTATATATTTACGTAAATGAAAAACTCTACAAACATTCGTGTCTATTATATATGATCTTCATTCGGTTGATCCTGAAATGCAAGACATTTTGTAAAGTTTTAAAGTGCAGAGTTCTGTGGTTCCGCGCACAAGCACGGTTTCGTTCGATTTTGGCTATAGCAGATATTCACCAATATTTTGATTTGAGGTATACTGAAAAAGTTTGTTACATTCATTGAAATTTTACTGAACTAACATGTATACATTTTAATATACTGTTGCCATGGTCACTATTTGCTGCTTGTTGTTGATTTTATAACAGCAATCGACTTTTATTTTGTAGCTGACCTAATAGTTATTGCTCCTGAGTTGGGAGTTAGGGCATATAATCGCAGTTACTGGCCCTTACTGAGTACACGTCGCTCAATCAAACAGAAGAAGAAGAAGAGTTGGGAGTTGCTTCTGAAACAGGGAAGATTCAATTGAAAGGGATTAAAAGACAAATGGACTTAAATAACAATAAGTAATGTTTAAATAATCTATTATGCAAAATCAATAAAATAATATCATCAAATATAATGATATTGTGAGTTAAGACACAGTAATGACAAAAATTGAACTGTAAAATCAGACACTGGCACACAGGCACAAATGAAAATTACATTCAGTAATAAGTGCAAAAGCCTACCACAAGTTCCGTTGCAGCTTCTTGTATTCAAGGCACTAGATACTTCTTAATCATAAGAGGAAAAGAAATGATCGAAATAGTAATTGAACATGAAAGACATAATAATTAAAAGTATATATGACCTATTAGATAAAAATTATAAAATTATTTTAATATTAATATATAAATCACGAAAACACAAGTAATGATAAAAATGGTACTGATGATGATAAAGATGAATGTTAATGGTAATGAATAAACAATGTCATATAAGATAATATATAAAGTGAAGGGATGTTATAAAATGTACTGAAAATTTCATGTTTTGTTGCAATTGTAGACAAACTTGCGCATACATTATGAACCAGAAAACATGAACAATGTATGACAGCCATGAGAGAAAAAAAAAATAATTTTTTATGTTAATTTTTTTTACATTTCATTTGCTTTATTATTTCTCGAGTTATGCAGAAATTTGTGTTTCATTTGTTTGAGAGCCCCCCTCTTCAGAAGGCGGAAGAGTCTCAATGACCAAAAAAACATTTCTCTCCTTCAAAAACCTCCATATGCCAAATTTGGTTTCATTTGCTGGATTAGTTCTCGAGTTATGCAAAAATTTGTGTTTTATTTATATGGGAGATCCCTCCCTCCACTTTTAGAAGGTGGAGGGGTCTCAAATCATCACAGAAACATTTCTCTCCTTCAAAATCCTCCAGATGCCAAATTTGGTTCCATTTTCTTGATTAGTTCTCGAGTTATGCATAAATTGGTGTTTCATTTGTATGGGACCCCCCCATTTCAGAAAAGGGAGGGGTCTCAAATTAGCATTGAAACAGTATTCATCTCCTCCAAAAACCATCTCCTCAAAAACCTCCACATGCCAGGTTTGGTTCAATTTGCTTGATTAGTTCTCGAGTTATACAGAAAATTGTATTTCATTTGTATAGGAGCCCCCCCTTTCATGGCAAAGAGGAATCTAAAACCATCATAGAAACCTCTCTTGCCTTTAAAACCTCACACATGCTAAATGTGGTTTCTTTTGCTTGGGGTCTCAAACCACCGTAGAAACATTTCTTGCCTAAAAAACCTCCATATGCCATATTTGGTTCCATTTGTTTGATTAGTTCTTGAGTTATGCAGAAAATAGTTTTTCATTTGCATGGGAGCCCCCCTTTCTAAAGGCGGGAGGGGTGTTGAACTATAATAAGATCCTTTCCCGGACCCAAAAACCCTTGCATACTAATATGCATAGCGGTAGGGATAGTTCTCATGTTTGGTTTAAATTTGTGTTTCGTATGTATGGTAGCCCCCCTTTTCAGAGTAAGTAGAGGTCTTAAATTACCACAAAAACATTTCTTGCCTTCAAAAACTCACCCATACCAATTTTGGTTCCATTTGCTTGATTAGTTCTCGAGTTGTGCAGGAATTTGTTTTTCATTTGCATGGGATCCCACTCTTTCTAGAAGCAGGAGGGCTTTCGAATTATAAGATGCTTTCCCGGACCCAAAAAACTACTGAATACAAATTTGCAAAGCAGTAGGTATAGTTCTCATGTTTGGTTGAAATTTGTCTCATTTGTATGAGAGCCCCCCATTTTAGAGGGAGGAGGGGCTTTGAACCACCATAAAAACATTTCATGCCTTAAAAAACTCACCCATTCCAAATTTGGTTCCATTTGATTGATTATTTCTCGAATTATGCAGAAATTTGGGTTCCATTTGTTTGAGAGCACCCCCTCCCCCCTTCCTCCTCATATGACGGAAGAGTCTCAAATCACCATAGAAACATTTCCCTCCTTCAAAAACTTCCACATGCGAAATTTGGTTCCATTTCTCTTATTAGTTCTCGAGTTATGCAAGGATTTGCGTTTCATTTGAATAGGTTTCCCCCCTTTCAGAAAGGGGAGGGGTCTCAAATCAACATAGAACAATTTTTTGTCTTCAAAAACCACCACATACTAAATTTGGTTCCATTTGCTTGAATAGTTCTCGAGTCATGCAGAATAGTGTATTTCATTTGTATCGGAGCCCCCCCCCCCCCCTTTAGGATGGGAAGGGGTCTCAAACCAACATAGAAACATTTTTTGTCTTAAAAAACCACCACATGCTAAATTTTGTTCCGTTTGCTTGATTAGTTCCCGAGTTATGCAGAATATTGTGTTTTATTTGTATGGGAGCCCACCCTTTTATGACGGGGAGGGTTCTCAAGCTACCATAAAAACCTTTTTTGCCTTCAAATACTCACACATGCTAAATTTGGTTTCTTTTGCTTGATTAGTTCTCGAGTTGTGTAGAAATTTGTGTTTCATTTGTATGGGAGCCCCCCTTTCCAGTGAAGGGAGGGGTCTCAAACCATCATAAGATTATTCTCCGGCCCCAAAAGTCTCTGCATACAAAATTTCACGCCAATCGGTCCTTTCGCTCGCGAGTTAAATCGTGACAAAGGAAACCCCAACTCATTTTTATTTATCGTCGTCCAATGGCAACCTTGACCATCGCACAACAATTCAGAGCTGGCGACAACACTGAGACTACCGATTTCTATTCCCACGTTCCTCTGTTCAATCCGTTCTCTAATAATGTCTCACTCTTTAAACTAGGGTAAACCGCTAGTAAACGGTTCAATTCCTACTAAACATAGTGTTAAGTCATTCGTGTTATCAAACAATCAAGAAATATCGGCTCCGTAAAGCTAACGCTTCCCAATTTTATGAGTTACATAAAAAGAAAATAAAAATAGTTCATTCTGATTGCTTTAATGAATTTTTCCAAGAACTGTCCGTGTACATGATGACCAATCTAGTTAACGCTGGACCAGTCGATCAAATGAACGCGGTTTTGATTTGAAAGTAGAGGTGTTTACTTGATTTGATATTCAGCAAGCAGGTATGTTTTTTTGCATGTACAGTCGCGCCAAATGCATATTTTGGTGAATTCCAGCCATACTGATTGATCAATTAGTGCTATTTTCTGCTAAAAGAACAATATTGTAATTTATACAGGACTGAAGCGGATGTCATCCACGAACACCAATCGTGAAGCCGAAATCTTAGTGCTGCGTGTGGTGCTGATTTGACAGCTCGGTTTTCTTGAAGGCTTTATGCACCAAACACAATCTTCGCGGCTGAAGTTGTCGTGTTTTGTAGTTTATGTAGTTTGATAGAAACATCTTCGGTGTTGTACTTAGTGCAGTGGTTATCACAATGATAGTATTTTTATACTTTATCAGCCAAGTAGTATAATGCTTTATCTAAATTACTGATACTAGTAGTTTGGTAGCAGAAAGAAATATAATCCATTGTAAACCGAACATAAAATGTTAAACTCTTCACAAGCGCCACACCAAATGTGGCAGGCTTCAAGCACTAACGCTTGCTTCAGACCTCTGGTAATTTAAGGTAAAAATAGTTAGCCAATGCACAGTGGTCCAGACTGCAAATTTAGCTGGAAAGATACATTCTCAGCCGAATTTTGAAGTTATGGAGCAAATTGTTGTTTCTAATAACAATGCGCTTCTTTTGGTTTGAATGAAAACTAGGGTGGTCCTTATTTTCAGAGAAATCGAAAATCTAACTTTTTTATTTGCAGAAATAAAGCCATACATTATTCGAAACAGTTGTAGAATAAATAAATTCTAGCAACTTTGAAGGTATGATCTTTTCTGTACCTTTTGATATGACGGAATTAAAGCTTTTTTTTACGTATCTTAGGGTGTCCCTATAAAAATCAGTTCTTTTGCTGTAACTTTTTTATTTCTAATTTTTCAGCAAAGTTGTCTTGCCATTGATTCTAGAACAATAAATGTTACAACTTTTGGTGTGCTGAAATTGTCCCTATCGTATGTCAAACAAAAGTTTTTGTAATTAAAGTGGGCCTTTTTTTCAAATGCTGGTTTTTCTAGTTGGGGCAAACCAAAAAAAATATTTATTTACAGCATTTGAAGGGATTTCTGTTATTATCATGTCTGAAAACTGGAGATAGGTTGTTTGGGTAGAACACATTTAAAAGGGCTTAATTTTATAACCAAATCGTTAATCACTCGCTAGCGGTAGGAGACATCGGCAAGATTTATACGTTAAAAGTTTCATCTTTTGAAGTTGTTGGAAAATTTGAAATAAAAAAGTTAGAGCAAAATAAATGTTTTTTTTCTGTCGGGACACCCTCAATTATCTAAGCAAAACTGACCTGAAGAAAGTTTTTACCTCCGATAATATAGATGCGTAATTTTGCAATAGGATTCTTATGCTGTTTGAGCATAGTAGCTCAGCCGTTTTCAGTTAGTTATGCTAGTTAGAACTTGTTGATGGGAACACAGTGGTCACAGTGGTCCAGAATGCGAATATAGCAGGAAAGATAAATTTTCAGCCGAAGTTTGAAGTTGTGGTGCAAAATTGTCTTCTTCAAAGTTGTTTTTAATAACAAGGCGCTTCGTTTGGTGTGAATAAAATCTTGGGTGGTCCTTATTTTCAGAAAAAAACGGAAATCTAACTTTTTAATTTGCAGAAATAAAGCCATACATTACTGAAAAAAGTTGTAGAATAAATAATTTCAAGCAACTTTTGATATGACCAAGTTAGATCATTTTTTTTCGGTGTCCCGACAGAAAAAACAGTGTTTTGCTCTAACTTTTTTATTTCAAATTTTCCAACAATGGACCACTGTGCAATGACGTAGAGGGTTCAAAGCAGAGGGGTTACTGGTCTCAAGAAGAAAAATAAATTAACAAACCAACATCAAATAACGAACGTCCTGCGGAATACATTCATTTTGTCGTTTTTGCGGCAATATCCAATACCAACTAATTACAACACTTTCAAAACATCAAACAGTAACCATCACTACACCAAACATTTGCCACCGGAATTGTAGCAGCTAGCCAATTTTTAGTTAATTAAAAACTGTTCACTTGTTTGCTTCGTTCCCAAAATGGATGTTGCTGTTGGTTTTTCACTCCGAAGCTCTTGGTCTAGCCTAGTAGATATTTCACTGCTTTCGTTTATCGTTGGTAGCAGTTTGCAATCGGGCTCGAAACAACACAAAACCAGCATCTAAAGTGAAGTGTGACTGGAAAATGAAAAACGAGTCCGCTGTACTTTTTTTTGTACAGACCTTCTACAGGCATTTTCACTGCTTGCTTTGTGGCTTTCCAATCTGAGAAAATTAAACCCAGAACGGTGATGTTAGGACGTGTTCGTTTAAGCTTTGTTTTTAGTTTTGGTTTGAAATGGACAAGATAGACCAACCGAGTACAGTACAGTAGTTTTTAAGTAAATGCGTTTTTTTCGCTTTTTATGATGGAGATTTTAGTGATGTTTTATTTGTTTCACTAATTTGATTGATTTATCCTATTTCAATCATCGTTCAGTTATTGGAAAGGATACTCGCGTTGTACTGGTATATGTTAGTCATACGAATAGTTTTAATGAATAAAAGGAACCGTGAATAGGCAAACAGAAGATGTATACGAGTGAAAAACTTGATTTGTTGAGCTTCAATTGTTGAATCAGCATAAAAACACGTAAGTCGAACCAGAAGCAGAAGTACACATATCGGTAGCACAATTTTGCTTCACGACAAACAAAAATATACGGTATATTGAACGTTCGGGATGATTCAAAGAACCTTTGAACTCTATGCATGATTCATCATTCACCCCTTTTTGCAGATGAATTGTTCAACAGGATATATGTTTAGAGATTTATCGACTTATATTCAAATAAATAACGACCCCGTATAAGATACGGATTGTTTCGACTAGGGAAAATCTTTCAAGCATAGCATGTACCGTCGAATCTGATGTATTGAAATGCAATTTGTGCTCATTTGATTAGCATATGTAAACACCCAGCAGGAGATTTGAAGTGCAGCAAATCCAGTGCGATTGCAAATAATTCGGCGCGTAAACTGATTCTTGCGTTTGTCTCTGGAGAACAGGACGACTTCGGTACAAGCTAGGTCTGTACGTTCTCTTCAGATTCAGAGTGAGCAAAATAGACCTTGTGTATGGAACCGTTTCGAGGCGAAGAGTCGTCGTCACGGCCACATGATTCTCTTGTGAGATGTTTCTCTCAATATAGAAGTGTACATATGAAATGTATACCTACTATACAACACTGCATCGTGATGATGAAAGCACGAGAAGCTAAGAGCCAGATTGCATCCGCTAGCTTATTGGAGGGAAAGAAAAATAATCGTTTGTTTCAGATAGGTTGTGGAGGTATCCAGTGCTATGGATAGGAGGAAAGAAACGTGATATCATGCGGAAAATACATCCACTGCTGCAGACAGTGTTGATATTGCCGGTAACTGTTTTGCCTTAGCGCTTCGCGGTATTCGGAGCCAATCTCACCATTCGGGTGAAATTGTATCCAGGAATCAGTATAAGCACTCGGTAGTCATTCCGAACGCTCTGCTAACCTGGTGTAGAAGTTACTCAATCCATCAATTAGAGTCAATGTTCCGTAGCGCACTCAGTGGCATTTGGGTGGACGGAGATGGAAGTAAATATAGCACTGGGCACCTCGGTGTATTTGATGAATAGTGGCCAAATGCTGCTTCACCGATGCTAACAGATCCTGAATCCTTTTCATTCATCTAAGGGTTTCACTATTTTTCAGCTTTTTGGTGAATGCGTAAACAAAAATGATTGGTAGAAGTATAGATTTATGTCCGCACATAATCTTCTAATTACTCTGACGATGCGGTACTTCTGCAAAGTTGTTCGGAAACTGAAATATGTAACTTTTCTCAGAAGTGCTTTCAAACGTGATTTTATAACTCCAATTATGTTTCTTGTTTTCTCCGTGAGTGAAGTTGACGATCACAATTTATTAAATAATAATATCATATCAATATTAGGGTTTTAAATTGGAAAATAAGGCTAACTTTACTAGAGAAATATATGAAGATAAACTTTTGATAATTCCGATACAATAATGGTTGTTTACGTTAAACCTGCAGTACACATAGGGTTGTGCTGAAAATCCGTTATTTAACTAATTGTTTTGAGATTTTCGGAGTATCAAAAAACTTGTTTGCAGGTTTGTGTTTTTCGCTCTTTTTGAAAATTTACAAATAATTATGTAATACGTCACTAAGATAATTTCAAGATATAGTTACACCAGGAGTGTAAAGGTATTTTATAACCGTGGTTGACGACTATTTAAGGTATACTGTGATATAGGGTATGGAACGACTTCAGCTTCCTAGGTGCTCATTTCTTACAGTATGACATAGGCGTAGCCAGGATTTCAAAAAGGGTGGGGCCAGTTTTTTGTTTTGAGAGAGAGAGAGAGAGAGAAGATGAGTGAGAGTGAGATAATTACACCGTCTTTAACCAGTGGTTGCACACACTGAACACATAATATTATACAACGGACAACACAAGGCTCGGTGGACCAGTAGAGTAAGGACATTTTCAAGTTTACCGGCTAGAGCAGGAGTCGAGCCCTCACTTTGTAAAAATCCGCCTGAACGACCGGTGGATTATCTTCTCTACGCTTATCCAAAGTACTTTACAATACCCGTCAAATTTTGGCAACAAGATTCAACAATTCTAGGCTTGTTCTGGAATTAAACTAAAAACAAAAAGGGGTTTTAAATTAAATTCTATTCCTCCACGACCCTCTCACCCACACTGAAAATTAAATTTTAATTTTATTACGAAATAGAAGGTAGGACTAACAAATCTATTCGTTGTATTCGTTGTAAATAGATTTGTACTGCACCATGTCGCAAAACATGAGCGTTGTAGGTTATCGTTCAACCCGTGATTGAAAATGGTTCCCGGGGAATTGAAGCCGCTCCCTAATCCATTTCTTGCGAAAAAAGTTAGAAGCTGCTGAAATAATTATGCATTATATTTCCCAAATAACATTTGAAGTTTTATCAATAGGTTTTGAAGAGTATATTTTAGAGGCAGTTCTAGATAGGGTTAAAAGAAAAAGACTTTATGATGACCGAATTAAGAACAGTTAGCTAGGCTGCTTCCTGCGTTAACACACTACTGTTAACACACTAGGCTGCTTCCTACGTTAACACACTACTGCCATCTGTTCAGCTTTATCATCCATCACAGTGTGCTTAACAGATGGCGCAGGTGTGTTAGTGACCATGATTTGTAGTGAAAAATGTTTGATGTGTTATGTCTGTTTGTCTGTGATATGAATGTTAATAAATTAACGGAGATGGAATTATATAAAAATATAAACATTTTCATAAAAAACTCGAATTTTTACGGTCTTTGGTGATAATTTTTGGTGCTACTGGTCGAAAATAATGCAGAAAAAATGCAAAACTACAAAATTTGAAAAGATTTTTTTCACAAAAACAAAAGGGGACAAACAATTTTGCATAGATCTTGTAGATGGAAGTTTGTACTCTCAGTTCACGTACTATGTGTTTGCAAATATTTGTAAATAAAGAAATAAGATATCTTGCAAAAACTTATATTTTTTTACACTTCAACCCCTACAACTTTCCTAATACAATAACTAGCAACTATCTTGTATCTTCAAAATGTGCGTCATTTCATAAAAGTCAGCTATGTAGAGTTTTCAAATGAAAATTGAAATAAAAAAGTTACAGTAAAAAAACTGTTTTTTCAAGTCCCACCCTAAAGAAAGTTAGAAAAACTGTTATAAAACGATACGTGGATGAGATAGAATTAAAAATTTTTTCACCAAAGTTTCATTAAATTAAAATATCTCCAATTCTGTTGAAGCAAAAAATCATCTAAATCATAAAAATAAAAAGTTGAAATTTTTATTATGAACATAAAAGGACCACCCTAGTCACAACCCAACCCAAAAGATAGATCTTATTTTAAAAATCAAATCTCTCGAAGGCACTATCTGTCTAAAATTAATGGTTCTCGAGTTATCGATTTTTGTCGTGAAATTGTCCATTCGGACCATAGTGCATGGAGGAGAGGGATGAGCCTAGTTGGTGGTTTATTCTGTGTTGCAGTCAACACTCGTTACCGAAAGTTACTGTTACCGAAAGTGTGTCGAATCTAGGACGAAAGGTGAACTGTCCATCACACGCCGATTGGGTGAAAACAAAGCGGATTCTGCGCTACTTGAAGCACACAGTGGACCACAAGCTTGTACTGGCCATCATTGGAGTTCCCCTAAACCGTGTACGTAGTCGCAGATTGGGCAGGAGATACAAAGGATCGAAAATCGACTTCCGGATCATTGTTTCAACTAGGAGACAGTACATTTACATTGCAGTTCGTACACTCAGTAGCAAAAAAGAGCCGAGCAAAATTTTGCTTCCAAAAAACGCCATGTTCAACCTTCAGTAACTTTGTCAATTATTAACATTTTCGGTTGAAAATTTGACAACATCATAAATGACAGCATAAATGTATGTACCTTATGTGACAAAAAATTCATGTTGATAAAGTTTATAAATTTGAAGTTTTCATAACATATGTGAAAAAAGTCGTTTTTGAACATACCAATTTTAAAAATCCGTATTTCTGTGAAAAATTGAGCGTAGAAGCAGACATGTGTGAAGATGAATGGTACTGGCGCTTAGTACATCGCAATTGCTCTACGGTGTCGGGAAGTTCTAATTTTTTTTCTGTATAAGTTTGCCTACCGATAGCTAGCTTTGAAGATAACCATTCCTGCATCAAACAACAGAGTTTGCTAAGCGTGAGCGCATATCGAAGCAGGTCGACACCAAGAATAATTTTATCGAGAAATGCAGCCCAATGGAGAAATTCAGGCTGCTTACTGTTCAACAGAAGATACTCAAAGCTACTTCACGCGGTGAAACTACTAAAGTCCCAAGATGCTGCTGGAGTACAGGGTGCGGCAGAAAATAATGTGAAAATGTTCAAACTTGAGTATTGGGTTAATTCGTGTAGCTAGTGACTAATTTCTGTAGAAAGTGTATTTGTTTATGTTTACTTGCAAGTGCTGCATGCAAAAATTGCTCGCAACCCGGTGCGTTCCATACGAAAACTTGCAAAGGAAGGAAACTTGTTCATTTCACCTCAGAAAATGGAGAACGTCCCAAAAAGAGGGAAATTCAAATTTTAAACCAAACATCCGGCTGGTGTCATGATGTTTGGCTTGGTGACACATGGCAGTCAATGTCGAAGGACTACGTCCGAAAGGCATGCTCCGGCTTCAGGCGTCAGTTTGAGGATGTTATTGATAAAAATGAAGGACACATTGAATAAATTTGTTTAAAAGGACTTCATAAAGATAACTGCACTCGAAAATGTTGATATTATAGCTTGAATTAGTGAAAATGGGATTTGAAAGAAATACAACAAATTTTCGCATTATTTTCTGCCGCACCCTGTATTACCATCAAGGAGGAATGTTAAAGTAGGAGATGGTTTATAGTAGTATTTAGTTACCAATAACTGTTTTTGCCTAATCAATAAAGAGAAAAAAAATTTATTACTATTCTAAAAGCCCAATCGATAAATCGTTTTGTTACAGTCTACGGCATTATCATTCAATACTATTTGCGTGTGTTTCAATTTTAACGTGGACAACCTTTACGGCAGTCTGAATAGAAGTGGAAACTGATCATAGGGTCATTGGTGACAAACAGCGGCATAGAATTTTGTACAGGGATTTGCAGGTGGAGCTTGGCAGAGTAATAATTGTGATAATTGTAGCAATCCAGCTTGACGTCTTTTTGTAGATGAGGGATACGATATCTCTCATCCACTCCTCCGGTAAATACTCTTTCTTCCAAATCCTGGTAACTAGCCATCGCTTCAGCATATTTAAGTATTTTACAAGCTAACATCCATTCATATTTCAACCGAGAAATTTAGGTAAGGGTCGGCACCTGTTATCGTCTGCCAGTGTTTCTTGATCTACTACCGTGTTGCAAGAGGACGAAAAGATCACATGTTGTTATCTATTACAGTTTGATGCAAAAACAGGTTATTTGGCACGATCATCGGTATCTACATTGCCTCCCGGCTATTTAATTTCACCGCCTGCCGCACTGTAACGGAACTATCAATACTTCTCTTCATATCTTTGGTTCTATCAGAAATTGCTATTCATTCCTAGAGTCCCATGTTGATTAGAAGATATTTCCATTACAAAACATTATCATTAATTACAAACTTCACGTATGGAGTAATAAAAAACATAATAAGTAGAATTTTGTTATTGTTAAGTCGATTATCTCGATAACACCTTCGTTAACGCAAGTTAACGTTAATGCAAAAGTCCCATCGCAAAGATGCTATGATTACAAAGATGCTATGACTTTCCACCATGGTCAAGTGAAGATTGACAGTTCAAAGAGTGAAATACCCACATCGGATTCATAAGAAACATTTTCAAGCATTCGTTGATTTTTTAAATCATTGAAACTTCAAAAAACGTTGGCATTTACAAATGTTGACCTATGATGTAGTGGGCAATCAACACCTTATTATCACTTGTTCGTATTGCTAAGATTATGTGTAATTAGTAGATCAACAATGTTATCATAACCGCTGAATAACTTTGTATGCCTTTCTCATATCCGAGCTCCGCTTCTATCGTCTATATTGATTCGTTTCGCTTGAGTTATTCCCACCGGCAAAACAAATGACCGGAGCTGAACGATTTAAATAGGCGCAACGCGTTGGGCCTGGTTATGGTCGGAAGACTAGTTGTTAATGGTGTTGATAAAAATAGATGGAAAAATCAAGCACTATGAGTAATGGATGTCTTATGGTCATAAAAGTGTAGTAAAGGTGCTTTTTCATGTAAGACTGTTTGATATAATTTAATGCTTTTTGGAAGAGGTGGTTATAATTTATTATTCACACATGTTTTCGAAGCATTATTTGCTTGTACGTATAAAATTGATCTCTATGTTTTCAATTCTTATATTCGATTTTTATTTAGTTAATTTTTTTTATGTATTTGACAGACATACCCAAAAATAGGTAAGAATCTTCGATTGCATAATTCTGGCGCCTGCACATTATTTTGGGGAAGATTTTTCACCCTTCTAGAGATGCTTGTGGCACAAGATTAATTTTTCGAAAGGGTTTAAGATTTTTTTTTAAATATCAGAGCTTAAAATTCGATGTATTTTTTTGAGATTGCATCTATGAACAATAGCACGGGGAGAGTCATTATAACCTCTAAGATTTTATGGAGATATTTTGAAAACATAATTTGATACCTCCAATATGAGAATAAAGTTCCAAGCATCTTTCACACTGATACTTATATGATAGTTTGAGCCACAGTATGGATAGGCTCAAATATACGCTGAGAAAAATATAATCTAAATTCTTTGTTTGTCTTTTTTTTTCTCAAAGTGAATTGAAAAGTAATAAAATCAATACATGATTTTAAAGATTGTTCATGATTGACATGGACAACTTAATACAGATTTTCAAAACTTACTGTTATCAAAACAAAGTGTAAGACACACAAAAGTAGTGCAATTAAGAATTTGTGTGATCGAAAGAAATTTGTGTGATCGAAAGAATGTTACAATCACAGTAACATCATCAGCATACGCAACTCAAAGCTCATCTCCACACACACGGCCGCAAATTGAATACAATGTGAGTGTCCACTTTCTTCAGTCACATGGGAACTGCGACTCAGTTTCGTTAAAAGTGGAGCCACTCGTAGACTGAGTAACTCCCCGTTTTAGGAAACTGAGTCGCAGTTCTCATAATATATTGGACACGGTGTATATCAAAATTTATTGAGGGTTATTCCGAGAGTCGAAGTGACGTTTGTCACTTGGTGAAGTGAGAAGAGTCACCTGCAGTGACGTAACTCTCCATTTGATTTGCCCAGGAGAGTCACGTCACTGCAGGTGACTCTTCTTACTTCACCAAGTGACAAACGTCACTTCGACTCTCGGAATAACCCTCATTATGTTTCTCTAAAATTGCCATAACATTTGTGTTATTTAGAAAAAAAAATTACATTCACGCTTTGAGCACATTTTTTTTTTTTGAGCACAACTTGAAAGTAGGCAATCTTGTCAGGAGCTGTTTTTTATTTGTTATAATCTTGCGTAACGAAATACTTTTTAATTTCGGGAACCAGAGCAGGGAATTACAACGATTATGCTTTGATCTTATCAAGCTCAATTTAAGATAATTCAATATTATCATACCGCTCACCACCCGTCTTTCATTAGATCGCAACTTGCTTCGTGTCTGTTTCATTCAGCCCATTCGGTATCTTTTGAGGCATGGATGGATTCCATCAAATGGATGGTATCGTTACCTGTAATTGGCTCATTTTCTTTCATGCGGTTGTTTGCGCCAGGCCCAAGCGCCCAAGTGCCGTCGAAGTGTATAACCGATATCTGTTTTTCTTAATATAAATGTTGCCTCCAGCGAAATAGTGTTGTTTATTTCACTTTTGAACGCCTCCCAGTCAACAGCTTGACTACATTGTGTGTGACCATTGACGATCACTGCGGTTTACCGCGGAAGACTAGTAAAGTCGGAACAAAATTGCGTGCGTTAGTATCTACGAAAAAAAAGTGTTGGTATTTTGTGCGGTGCGCTCTTGAAAATAACTGTGTTGAATAACTTTAAAAAAACCTTTGGTGTTTATGTCAGTGGGGAGAAATGATACCACAAGTGAGTTTTTGTTCTTCCAAATCTAAGCATTTAAAAATGATAGTGAATAATTTGTGTGATTTACCATTGTTATTTGGTTTGCAGTTGGCTATTTTTGCTCTTAGTGCCCTTGTGACTCATGCTGATCCTGCTCCTGATCCAGACCCTGCCAGAGTTCTAGGAAAATATGTGTTTCAATATCAACCATCGGATGAACAATACCGATTGAGAAGTCGGCCAATAGATTTGACTAATTATGATGATAATGACGACTATGACACAGAATCTTCCGTCAGTCACAATAGTTATGGGCACCCATCTTCTGGTCACTCAACTAGCCCTGGATACATGACATCGTATTCCACTTCAACAAGACATAGGGCACCCAGTGGTATAGATAGTGATAGTGATGAAGAGAGTGATGAGAAAGGGAACTATGTCAGTAGCAGTTCGGGATATTACAAGAAGAAATCGATCATCCCGATCCTGCAGTCATACAGTATCATCCATTCTTCAAAAGAACCCTCATCCGCTAACAAGGGTCATCAATATAGCGACGAAGATGAGGATTATGGGAGCAGGTACACATCTCCAAAAGTGATTCACACCAAAGCGAAAGCCATTCCTATTAGCCAACACATTGAGGTAGAGAGACCGGTTCCTATTCCTTATGTGAAGAAAATTCACGTGCCGATTCCGAAGGGAGTGAAGGTCAATATTCCACATCCGGTTTTGGTACCGGTACCGCAGCCGTATCCTGTTCACGTTCCGGTAGCGCAACCAGTAGCAGTAAGTTTTAAAAGTTTGTTTGTTTTTTAAATCCGTGCCTTGCCTTGTATAAGAAGCTAAATTAATTTACCTGTGTGGTTTGATGCGTATAAGGACGTCCTAATATGGATCAGTGTCGGAAAAATCATGGTGCCCAACCCGAAAATGAAAGATAAACATATTTGAAGCATTTTTGTAGAGCAAAATGACTCTCTACACATTTATCTAGATCATCATCATAGTTATTTACAAAATATTTTCCTATTTTACTTTTTATATATAGGAGTTTATGACTCGGTTATGTATGTACCATACTTTTTTTCTTCAAACTGTGTCATAAACTCGCAAATATAATAAGAAAAATGTTAAAATATTGTGCAAATAAGTACAATGATGATCTAGATAAATGTGTAGAGGTTTGTTCTACAAAAACACTACAGAGCTTTGCGAATATTGGAAAATGTGAATTTCAAAGTGATCTTTATGAATACTTTTGATCTTATATGATCATCTAAGCTATAAACATATATAAATTTTTATGATACATACGAAAACGTGATATCATAAATAAACATCTGAGATTTAGCAGTTTTAGTAAATAATAAAATAAACGGGATTTCGTTACAATTGATTTTTAAAGGACCAGTTCTTGGCCTATTAGTACAAATAGCTTAGAGGCAAAAAATTTCGTATACAAAAAATTATCAACTTTATTAGATGCAGAAAGTTGTCTACAAAATACTTACAGTCATCAGCTGACCTGTAGTGACCTTTTTCATATTAGTTTTTGCATGGCAAATTACAACACTGTATATATACAAGGTGGCAACGATTGCTTGTCAATAAAATAAATGCTTGTCAATAAAATTAATGTTTGTTTTGTTGGCAATGAATCAAACCCTTGAAAGCTCCGTTATTTAAACCCTATGTGAGTGACAGCACTCTATAAAAGCGCGTCTCTTTATCAGAACAAACAATGATTCCGATACTGACCATGCTGATGAACGCTAGTGCTAACGAGTTCAAACTATAAAACATCAAAAAGAAAATGAGAATTCACATAAATGAAGACTAACAATGTTTTCCTTATTCAAAGCTTATCTTCGGTGGATGAATCCGAGTATTGTTGCTTTTCACAAGACATAAAATGTAATAAGGGCATTAAACGTTCCTTTGACTACAAAAACAAATATGTTCCCTAGTTTGAACTAATTTAGACTGAGGGTTCGGTGGTAGATCTGATACCCCGTAACGTACCACGAAAAGGTGATCTACCAGCGTTACGGGTCATGTGACAGCTTACGCAAAACTGATCCGTCCGCGGCGACGCTTACTGCGATTTGTTGAGAGAATTTGTATAATTGTTATAAAGCCCAAAAAAGCAAAAAAATACCTGGAGATAAAACTTAAATCTTGTCTCATTCTAATACCCACACGTAGTAGAAGAATTCCGAACTGTTCCCGGAGGCCTTGGCTGTATCACTAACCTTGTAGTATTCGGTAACCTTCTGAATGGCCAAATACTAGAGATACAGCATCAACAAGCCATCAACATTCACAGCAGCGCCATGTTGTGTGATCGTTTTGAAATGCTATCCGCCACTTCAATGTTCCTTTTTTTTCAAAGATTTAAAAATCAAAACATATAAAAATCTAAAAATCTTAAAACCTAAAAATCTAAAAATCTTAAGACCTAAAAATCTAAAAATCTAAAAATCTAAATATCTAAAAAATCTGAAAATCTAAAAATCTAAAAATCTTAAAATCTTAAAATTTAAAAATCTAAAAATCTAAAAATCTAGAAATCTAAAAATCTAAAAATCTAAAAATCTAAAAATCTAAAAATCTACAAATCTACAAATCTACAAAATCTAAAAATCTAAAAATCTAAAAATCAAAAAACCTAAAAATCTAAAAATCTAAAAATATTAAAATCTAAAAATCTAAAAATCTAAAAATCTAAAAATCTACAAATCCGCAAATCCTCAAATCTAAAAATCTAAAAATCTAAAAATTAAAAATCTAAAAATCTGAAAATCTGAAAATCTAAAAATCTAAAAATCTAAAAATCTAAAAATCTTAAAACCTTAAAATCTAAATATTTAAATATCTAAAAATCTAAAAATTTAAAAATCTAAAAATCTAAAAACCTAAATATCTAAAAATCTAAAAATCTAAAAATCTAAAAATCTAAAAATCTAAAAATCTAAATATCTAAAAATCTAAAAATCTAAAAATCTAAAAATCTAAAAATCTAAAACTCTATAAATCTATAAATCTAAAAATCTAAAAATCTAAAAATCTAAAAATCTAAAAATCTAAAAATCTAAAATTCTAAAAATCTAAAAACTTAAAAATCTAAACATTTAAAAATCTAAAAATATTAATATCTAAAAATCTAAAGATCCAAAAATCTAAAACTCTAAAAATCTAACAATCTAAAAATCTAAATATCTAAAAATCTAAAAATCTATAAATCTAAAAATCTAGAAATCTAAAAATCTAAAAATCTAAAAATCTAAAAATCTAAAAATCTAAATATCTAAAAATCTTAAAATCTTAAAATCTTAAAATCTTAATATACTAAAAATCTTAAAATCTCAAAATCTAAAAATCTAAAAATCTAAAACTTTTAAAATCTAAAAATCTAAAAATCTAAAAATCTAAAAATCTAAAAATCTAAAAATCTAAAAATCTAAAAATCTAAAAATCTAAAAATCTAAAAATCTAAAACTCTATAAATCTGAAAATCTAAAAATCTAAAAATCTAAAAATCTAAAAATCTAAAAATCTAAAAATCTAGAAATCTAAAAATCTAAAAATCTAAAAATCTAAAAATCTAAAAATCTAAAAATCTAAAAATCTAAAAATCTAAAAATCTAAAAATCTAAAAATCTAAAAATCTAAAAATCTAAAAATCTAAAAATCTAAAAATCTAAAAATCTAAAAATCTAAAAATCTAAAAATCTAAAAATCTAAAAAACTAAAAATATAAAAATCTAAAAATCTAAAAATTAAAAATCTAAAAATCTAAAAATCTACAAATCTAAAAATCTAAAAATCTTAAAATCTAAAAATTTGAAAATCTTAAAATGTAAAGATCTGAAAAATCTAAATATCCTAAAAATCTAAAAATCTAAAAATTTAAAAATCTAAAAATCTAAAAATCTATAAATCTAAAAATCTAAAAATCTAAAAATCTTTATATCTAAGAATCTAAAGATCTAAAACTCTAAAAATCTAAGAATCTAAAAATCTAAATATCTAAAAATCTTAAAAATAAAAATCTAAATATCTAAAAATCTAAAAATCTATAAATCTAAAAATCTAAAAATCTAAAAATCTAAAAATCTAAAAATCCAAAAAACTAAATATCTTAAAATCTAAAAATCTTTATATGTAACGATCTAAAAAATCTAAATACCTAAAAAATCTAAAAATCTAAAAATCGAAAAATCGAAAAATCGAAAAATCAAAAAATCTTAAAATATTAATATCTTAAAATCTTAACATCTACAAATCTTAAAACCTTATAACCTTAATATTAAAAATTCAAGAATCTTAAAATCTAGAAATCTTAATATTTCCAAATGTTTATACGTAAAAATATAAAAATCTTGCAATTTTAATATCTCAAAATCTCAAAATCTAGATATCTCAAATTCTAAAAAACTCAAAGTCTTTATATCTCAAAATCTAAAAATTTCATAATCTTAATATCCCAAAATCTTATATATAAAATCTTAAAATAAAAATATATAAAAATCAACAAATCAAATCTAAAAACCTAAGTATCTAAAAATCCAAAAATTGACAGAATCTCCAAATATCTAAAAATCTAAAAACCTGAAAATAAAATTTTAATATCTTAAAATTTAAAAATCTTAAGAATTATTATTTAAGAATTCGAAGTTCCATAAAAATATTATATGTAAAAATTATAAAATCTTTAAAAATCTGAAAGCTTGAATACTTGAAAACTTGAAAAAAATATGACGTGGCTGGGTAGCTCAGTGGTTACCCGTTCTGCTTACTGAGCAGATGGTCTGGAGTTCAATCCCAGGCCCGTCCCCTTCCTTGCCATTTGTCACTTGCCTCTTTCTATCACCACTAGATTTAAAATAAAAAGCAGTCGACTGCGCTCTCTTTCATTGATCGCTTCACTTACCAAAGTGCATCCATGATCTAAAAATAAACCTGCCTCACTAACACTATATCCTTCCTTTGGCAATTGTAGAGATGCAGTGGTGCTCACGGTCTCTAATAACAACGATTGTCAAACTAATCATCCTTCTTCCCCCCTCCCCAAAGACCGTGAGGACGTGGCCGGCGCCGGTACTGATCTATAAATAGAATTAGTGAACTTGTACATTGAAGATGTAAAAGCTACTCCCAAGCTCCATCTATGTGATTCTCTGTGCAATTGCACTAGTTCTGATCAGTAAAGGAGTAGTAACTACGATATTGCACAGTCCTTTTAAAAAAAAATATCTAAAAACTTGAAAAAATATGTAACAGGAAAGAAATCAGAAAGTTTCAAGGTTTAAGGATTTTGAGGTTAAAGCAAACATTCTAAGCTCGGTCACAACATTCTTCTATTTACACTCTGTGAATCTTCTGACAGAATACAAGCACGGTTTAAGAAAACCCGCTGACAATAATAGAAGAAAACCCGCCAAATCTGTCATTTCTCAATCTAAAAATTAAAAAACAATATCTAAAAATTTAGGATTGAAAAATTTAAGAATCCTTATGTATCAAACCCCATGAAATAGATATTTATAGAATTCAAATTGCTTTAAACTCTCAAAGGTGAAAAATTAAATCAACCATAAAAAAAGTTCATAATTTTACTAATTAATTTTGTATGTTTTAATTAATAAGAGCATTGAAATACCGAGCTATCAATATTTGTACATCATTTCTACAATCACGCATAAAAAAATCCATTTGTGCCCTGATTTAACCGTAATTCAGTGGTTCGCCTAGTAATTTGATTCGGGATGTGTCACGTATGAATAAAAACAATATTTTCCCGACGATGGTTTTATTCAACAAATGTTTTGTCCATAACTGTCGGTGGTTTTAGTGTCGATATGTATTAAATTAAATAAACACCCCTTATTTATACAGTCTTGACTATTCAATGGAAAAATTTGGTATGTCCACTTTTAGTTTTTTTTACAGAAATTTGTAAAATTTTACCGAATTCTCAACAGCTGAACATTTGGTTATTCGAGTTAACGAATTTCGGTGAAATTTTACAGTTATAAGTAAAAAAAATAACCGGATTTCGGTAAAATTTTATCTAAATCCGTTAAATCAGATTTGTGTAAACAAATGTGAGTGTGTCCAATCACTGTTAATTTAGACTGATTGTTATAGATGTTTTTTTTAATTTTCTTACGCCTGTCAAAATGCTATCAATTTGTGGAAATAAACTCTATTTGTTTGAGACCCCATTCAGACTACGATCTATATGACTTGATGTAAGAAATTTTGCTATAGAAAACTTAATATATGAACATTGATATCAAGCTTCTTTATATGTGTTCCTCTACAAGTGATATAGCTCGTAGTCTGGACGGCACATTGCATTTCATATTATTTGTTAATATTATGAAATACCATTGTGTAAATTTACCGATTCATTAAACATGAAGAAAATATGAAAGTTTAGAGGTTCCTTTGCCCTACCATATTCAATACATAACTTAAGCATAGACATATAGTTGTGTTTTATTCACTAGTATTAACTACACTTTTAAGTTTATTTCTCAATTAATGGTAGCCTCATACCTCGGAATGGTTTTTTGCTGAATTTAAATCCCAGTGGATTTGAAATTTTGACGATTTTTTAATTTTCCGTGTCAAAATTATGTCAAACTCACCCCCTTATAATTACATGAGAACAACATTCTTGGACAAGATTCCCGAGCGGGTAGGCTACCTGAACGATTTTTAATTTCAGGACAATCGGCGTTTTGAATTAGCAAAAAGTATGCATAACCATGCAACTTGACGAAACTTATTACTTCATTATAACAAAACTTACTTGCCGAATGCCAACGACCTATCGATTGCAGGATCGTTCTCAATACCTCGATCCCTGTCTTCCTGCAAATTAAGACCAGCCTTTTATTTTGCTTCGATTAGACATACATTGCAAAACACTTCGTTAGGAAGCAGATGATGAGTAAAACCATTTTTTGGCATATTTTAGAGCAGCAATTTTTTTCCTAACATTGCTGGTTCGACTACCATTATTTGTGGTATCAATATGTTCACTTGCGATAAAAATATTTTCTCGACATTTTATTATTTTTAAATTCAAAGTCACTCGTGAAACTGCCGAAAGTTCGGAACACGATTATAGACATTGCAGTTGCTAGAACAAAACGACAAAGCTGATCACAGTCTCACACGCACATCCTCTGGGTGGCACATCGCATCGAGATGTCATCATTTGTCGTCAGTAACAAAAGCAGATTTCTAAAGGGCTAATGAACATAAACGGTGAAAAATTTAATCGGCGCGCCTACAATTGCCTGCCGCCGTGGGTAAAGGCGGAGCTACAATAGGGAGCGCAACGGCGCGTTGCGGCAGTTTTTGACAGTTAGTCCATATTTTTTATGTCAAAAACTGCCGCACCGCGCCGTTGCGCTACCTATTGTAGCCGGCCTTAAAAAAATCAGCGGCGCGCCGGTCGAAAATAGTGGCGGCGGCGTTATAAAATCGTCGGCGGCGGTGGCGTGATGCGGCGGCGCACAGATCTAGGTATGGTATGGAAGTTTTAGGGACGAATGACCCGAAGGGTTAAAGTCCCTCTCAAAAATAAAAGAAGAAGAAGTATGGAAGTTATGAATTTAACATTATTTTTCCTTATATATGAAAATTCGAAATTAGCAAGGGCATCAAATTAACTCGGTCGGTAAATATTGAAAAAGCAATACCACGCTGGAGTGTTAGGTTTCGATTTCTGGTCTGGTCTAGGACAGAACAAACTGGGTTAACTCAATAACGCTTACATTTCTCTGGATAATGATAACCATACCATAAAGGGTGTCCACGATGAAATTCCCACACACAAAATTGATTCGCAAAATTCGAGTTTTCATCCGATTGCCATCAAATTTTCAGGGATTGAGAAATAACTATTCAACTTCATTTTATCATTTTACTCGTATTTTATTTACAGTCCATACGCAAATGCCCGAACCTTGGCCTTAACCCCGGCCATAAGATTCTGCACAACCTGTGAATCAACCGTTTTTTGCATGTAAACCCAGTTCCTCGAATGTCTTCACTACCTTAGGTCGTTTAAGAAGCTGCTGCTTCATAATCGCTTAGTACTTCTCGATGGGGCGGAGCTCCGGAGTGTTGGGAGGATTGAACATTTTCGGCACGAAATTGACCTTATTGTCCGCATACCACTTCAGCACGTCCTTGGAGTAGTGGCATGAGGCCAAACCGGCCAGAAGATTGTTGGGACGTTGTGGGCCTTCAGGAGAGGAAGCAGCCGCTTCTGGAGGCACTCTTTTATGTACACCTGTCCGTTCATCGTGTCCTGGGTCACGAAAGGTGCACTCCGCTTCCCGCACGTGCAGATGGCTTGCCAAACCAGGAATTTCTTTGCAAATTTGGACATCTTCTAAGTGCGGACATGCTCCGGAACGCTGAACTTATCCTTGGCCATGAAAAACAGGTTGCCGGGGATCTGTTTGAAGTCGGCCTTCACATATGTTTCGTCGTCCATGATGCAGCATTCAACTTTCGTCAGCATGTTGAGGTACAACTTCCTGGCACGGGTTTTGGCGGACTTGTTCTGCTTCTCGTCGCGATTAGGGGCCTTTTGTACCTTGAACGTTCGAAGCCCAGCCTGAGTTTTGGCCTTCTGGACAAAACTTCGGCTTAGGTGCAGCTTCTTAGCCACATCCCGAACGGAGGCGTTCGGATTTCGGTTGAAGGCCCCAACTACGCGGTTGTGATTTTTGGTGTTGTACGGAATACTTTTTCCTTCACTTCTGGGCTTCCGATCGGTGGTCAACCGTTCCTCGAACCGCTTAATCACTCGCGACACCGTGGAATTCGCGATTCCCAACGTTTTAGCGATGGAACGATGCGAGAGATCCTTGTTCTCGTGATGAATGCGCAAGATTTTATCACGCACGAGCTGTTCTTTCGACTCCATTTCCGCGAGTTTTGATCACAGGACTTTAAAACTTGCAGGATGTAAATAATGCACTATGAACTAAATCCACTCAAATTTTCATTAAATTCTACCTAACGGTTAAAAAGTTAGAGCAATTTCATAGTGTGGCAATTTCATCGTGGACACCCTTTAATAAATATACTTTTGGGAACTTTGATGACAATGCACTCGTATACGTTATTTTAATTATAATAACTCTTATAAGGTCATATACAGAACTAGTTAATTGTTTTTTTTTCTTTCAAAGTTACTTCAAATCACATTGCTTCTGAAAGAATACTTCAATTATTCTTGCTTAAAATGTCAACCCTCAAAACTTATTAATTTGCAGTGGAATCATTTTTGCATTGTTGTATTTGTATATTATACCTGCCATGTATGTCAAGGAAATTGAGAAGTTTCCCTATCCCTAATCCAGCAGGTGGATTACTAAAACAGCCTTGAATTTATCAGAGACAATAAGCAAAACGTTGAGTTATAAATTCTTCACTTATCCGAGGTAAGGTCATTCGAAAGCATCACCACTTAATTTAAGGTTCTTTTTCTAACCGTGTACACATGTTCCATATTAGCATCAAGATTCTTACCATAAATTAAATTATTTTTTTCCTTTTCATACAGGTACCTGTCATTAGGGAGATTACCATACCAATCGAAAAGATCGTCCCGTATCCAGTGGAGAAAAGAGTACCTGTGCCAATAGAGAAACCAGTTCCCTATCCGGTGGAGAAACACGTCCCAGTGCACATTCCCCAGCCATACCCGGTGAAGGTCCCTGTTATCAAAACCATCGTCCACAAACATAAGGCGCCACGTACTGTCGGGGTCGGGAGTGTTACATTTTAAATCAGCAACGTTCCGCTGCGCTGTTATTTCCACCAGAACTGTGGAATACGAATAATTAAATTATTGCTATTGCAATAACCATTCCACGTTATTGTGAATGGTATCTTTTACCATCAAATACCATTGCTATGTACGTGTGTCAACCATGAAGGTGGTTTTGAAAAAAGTTTAAATAGGTATAATAAATAAGATGAGGTTTTTAAGGAAATTGCCCCTAGGTGAAAAAAGTGAAAAAATCAGAAAACAAAGCTTTTTAAACAGAATTATTTGCATGAAAGCTCTCTTTGTGATGGTTCAGATCGAATTGTGTAAGACCTCCAGGCCCACGGCAAAAAGGAACTGACGACCGCTGAGCCACACACCGGTTCAGTAGTGAGTTATTAATTTATTGCTTTCCAATTATGTTTGCACGTAGGGAAACAATCGAGGCACGAGCAGACGCAGAAGTTGAGGTACAGTAAACACCAAATGCACGTGATGTAGGCTTTCAATAGGCCAAAAGCGGTTACAGTTTTAAACCTTGCTTCCTCGTGCCAAGCTGAAACGATGACGGCGAAATGCGCACAAAAAAATATGAGCTGCTTGTTTTCCTCTTTGCAGCATTTTGACTGATATTTATTAGTTGCTTTTTATGAATAGTTTGAACATAACGAAAAAAATGTGTTTTCTTTTTATTAACGCAGTTACTGCATGTTTCACAGGTTAACTTGGAAATGTGTTAATATAACGATCCTCATTCCATACTTGTTGCTCTATATTGTTTTTTGTTTCTAGGTTAGTACATATAACATTAATGTTTTAATGAAATAAACATAACAATGAAAAACAGACTTCCATGATTGTCCGAACACCTACTGTGTGAACCAAGTTTCTGGGGGCAAAAGGAATAGTTAGAGAAATGCGGTGCAGATCCGTATGCACTGAAATGATACGAGTTTTGCAAGAGTTTATAGTACAGGAAAGTTCTTCATATGTATCATATTCTTTTAAAATTCGCCTTGTTGAGTCTTGTAACTACTATCTTTATGATTAAATAATTCAGAGTAAACCTTAAGAGAACGTGTTAGTGACCCAGCAAAAGAATAATAAATCAAAAATTGAATCATGTGTCTGTCGTATTTCTTAGTCGTTTGCAATTTGCCCTCATTAATTTAAGGTGAAGATAAATATAAGCAAACCTAAGCGAGAAATTTCGATAGCACAAACGTCTTCTTCCACGAAATCTGCAGTTATGAAATTGCTATTACTTGGTTGGTATTTCATGGACATTCAACTGTCTTTGAAGCCAATTTCAAACTATTTTATAGATATTATAATCAAAAAACGAATTAGTACGATAATATAATTATGTTAAAAGACCTTTTTCTATAGGGTGAATGCAACAATAATAGATTAAGTCGTCTCTTGCTCAATTCAAATTATGAAAACATGGAAAAGATCGAGCCAGGAGATTATCTCTTATTGCTTCAACTGAGCGACTTTCGATATTTTCTAGACTCCAAGACTCACGACACAGAAGACCTCAGTATATTTTCATTTTTCGAGACCATTTTGACAACATTTAAAACCAATTTGCTTCCTCTAGAATTTGGTAAAGGGCATTGTGAGCTCGAAATGAGGTGAATAAATTCAAGTTTTATGGATTTTGCTATTTTATTTCTAATCTGTTTTTTAACTGTACACACCTATAAATTATAAATTTTACACAAGATGTAATTCATGTTTGTAAAAAGTCGGGGAACGTAGAGAACGATTTCGTGTAAAATTATGTCTTCTGAACCTGACGCAGACGCAATTCGATGAAAGGTGTGTTTTATTGAATTTGTTTTCTCATCTTCTTGAACTCATTCTTTTGTAATTAAGGACGCTTGAATGTGTCGGTTTCAGGAGACAGAAATTTACATGACATTTTGGTAGTGTGTAGGCTGTTGTAAAGGCTTGAATTTCATATTTTTTAATTCATTCGTTCACAATATGTCTCACAATAGGTGGCACTTCTTTTAGTCTTGGTTTATATCAGCTGGGTAATTTTAACAGCGGAATTGGTTGTACCCGTTTTGAGTGTATTCTTTTGACAGCTTATCGATGAAGATAAATAAGCGATTCCGTTTGTTTATATTTATCAGCTATCATAGAAGCCATACGCTAGCAAGTTTTTAAATTACATTTGCAAATGCTTAGACCGTGTCAGATATCCAATACCCTTAAGCAGTTCGGAGTGAGTAAGCGTTTTGTTTTTCGTACCTTGAAACGGTTCAAGGAAACTGGAAATTTCCATATCTAACACAAAGGAGGTGCCAGACGAACTGCCAGAAAGTAGAAAAAGATCAAATGTGTGAAGGAGCGAATAAGACGTAGCCCGGCCGTAGATTGAGCAAACAATTTCAAGTATCCTCTGCTTCAATGAACAGGCTCCTCAGACATGATCTGGAATGAAAACCGTACAAGAAACAACGGGTTCACGGGTTGACGGAGCGTCGAAAACAGCCAGGGTCCAAAGAAGCAGGAATCTTTTGGTTCGGCACGGTGACTGCGAGATTTTGTTTTGGATGAAAAGCTCTTCCTCCTTCAGGACAGTCATAATCAACCAAATGATCGTGTGTAAGTCAAAAGTCTTGCCAATATTCCTAGAGATAAACTAGCTGTAGAAAGCTATCAGAATGTATCGAACATCATGGAATGGGGCGCCGTTTCACGAAAACTTCATCTTCTTTTCATAGAACCTAACGTAAAAATCAACACTGAGTATTACAGCGAGCAGGGTTTAAAGAACCATCTGTTTCCTCATGCTTCAACGCTGTATGGGAATACACCATATTGTTTCCAACAGGACTCAGCTGCACCTCACAAGGCTAATAAGACAAGCGTGGTGAGCTGATTTCATTTCAAGCGAAGAATGGTCTGCATCTTTACCGGATCTCAACTCACTTGACTACTTTGTTTGGGGTTATATGCTTCAACATATAGGCTTACTTTGAATCGATGCAAGGAACATTTGGTTAATATTTGGGACCGAATTCCCCAGGAAACCGTGTGTGTCTTGGTCTTACGAAGCGTTTGCGCAAAGGCCAGTTATCTAGTTATTCGTCCCTGTTCGGGAGGCAGGAACAGCTCAACCAAACAGTACCAGCTCAAAAGTGGAGGTCCTGATGCGTGTTACCAAAGCACCCTGATGACTACGTCGTCAACACAGCGATACTCGCATAGGAGGAGCCGGTATCGTACGAAGATGCAGTTGCTCGTGCTGAGCAAGAGTTATAGCAGGCTGGAACGCTGATGGAGAACCGAACATGGATGCTCAAAATAAGCAGCAAGTGGGTGTATAAGAAGAAGCATGACAGTGTTGGCAACGTTTCTCAATTCAAGGCTCGGTTGGTGGCGAGAGGGTTTTCTCAGAAATTATGTGTTCATTATGATGCCGTGTTTGCTCCGGTGGCAACTCAGACGGCTCTGCGCATCCTTTTTATGGTTGCTATGCACAAGAAGTTATACGTTCGTCACCTCAACGTCAAGTGTGCCTACCTTAAGAAGCCTAAATGTTTCGTAATTACTGGAAAAGAGAAGCTGGTCTGCAAGCTCTAGCGCAATCTCTACGGCCTAACGTAAAGGGTGATACGGTCAAAATTTGGTCAAGGGAAAACGCGTGTAAATCGGTGAAATCGTTTATTTAAAAAATCAAATTAAATTTCTTTTTCAAGTTCAATTAGTATAAAATTCAGGAAAAATATTCAGTTAGGCTTCCGCTTTTCCAAATCCGAATTGCCGGGCCTTACGCTTGACCCCTTCCATCAGATTTTGTACAGCCACCTTGTCCACCTTCTTCGCCGCAGAAAGCCAGTTTGCCTTGAACTGCTGCTCGTCCTTAGCAGTTTTTTTGGTCTTCTTTAGGTTCCGCTGGACAATAGCCCAGTATTTCTCAATTGGGCGGAGCTCTGGCGTGTTGGGAGGGTTCTTGTCCTTGGGAACCACCTGCACGTTGTTGGCGGCGTACCACTCCATGGCCTTTTTACCGTAATGGCAAGATGCCAAATCCGGCCAAAGCAGTACGGAACAACCGTGTTTCTTCAGAAAAGGCAGCAGACGTTTATTCAAACACTCTTTCACGTAAATTTTTTGGTTGACAGTCCCGGAAGCTATGAAAATGCTGCTTTTCAAGCCACAGGTACAGATGGCTTGCCAAACCAGATATTTCTTTGCGAACTTTGACAGTTTCGTGTGCTTGAAAATATCTGCTACCTTTCCCCTTCCTTTTGCCGTATAAAACTCCTGTCCCGGAAGCTGCTTGTAGTCGGCTTTGACGTAGGTTTCGTCGTCCATTACCACGCAGTCAAACTTCGTCAGCATCGTCGTGTACAGCCTCCGGGATCGCGGTTTGGCCGTCGTATTTTGTTTATCATCGCGATTTGGAGTCACTACCTTCTTGTAAGTCGATAGTCCGGCTCGTTTTTTGGCTCGATGCACGGTTGTAGACGATACACCCAGCTTATTTGCGGCATCTCGGAGAGATAGGTTAGGGTTTCGCTTGAAACTACCGGCAACTCTCTTTGTCGTCTCAGCGGCTTCCGGTTTTCGATTTCCCCCCGATCCAGACTTCCTGGCTGTCGACAAACGTTCCCCAAACACTTTAATTACATTTGTAACGGTTGATTTGGCAACTTTTAGCGATTTTGCCAACTTTGCGTGCGAGTAGCTCGGATTTTCGCGATGCGCGAGCAAAATTTTGATACGCTGCTCTTCTTGCTTGGACGGCATTTTGACAACTGAAGAGTGAATTCCAAAATCAAAATAGGAGCAACATTCTACACACACACATCTTCAAAATGAGGGGTGTTCAGGTTTTTTAAATGAAAAATTGAAAGAAATACGTCAAGTTGATATTGACCAAATTTTGACCGTATCGCCCTTATGTCTCATAATAAGTGTCACCTGTTTTTAGTCTTGGTTACTTTCAGCTGGGTAATTTTAACAGAGGAATTGATTAAACCCATTTAGAGTGTATTTTTTTGACAGCTTATCACTGAAGATAAATAAACGATTCTGTATGTTTATATTTATCAGCTACCATGGAAGCCATACGGGAGCAAGTTTTAAAATTGCACTTGCAAAAGCTTAGACCGAGTCAGATATTCAATAGCCTTAAGCAGTTCGGACTGAGTAAGCGTTTTGTTTTTCGTACCTTGAAACGGTTCAAGGAATCTGGAAATGTCTCCATTCAACACAAAGGAAGTGCCAGACGAACTGCCAGTACGAAGAAAAAGATCAAATGTGTGAGGGAGCGAATAATACTTAATCCGGCCATATCTGGCCGTAATTTGAACAAACAATTTCAAAGGTCCCCTGCTTTAATAGACAGGCTCCTTAGACATGATCTGGAATGCGTATAAGCGTCAAATGCAAGCCAGGGTCCAAAAAAGTAGAAATCTTTTGGGTTGGCACGGTGACTGCGTAAAAATCAACACTGAATATTACATCGAGTAGGATCTGAAAAACCATCTGCTTCCTCGTGCTTCAACGCTGTATGGGAATAGACCATATTGTTGCCAACAGAACTTAGCTCCAGCTCACAAGGCAAAGAAGACTCAAGCGTGGTGAGCTGATTTCATCTCAAGCGAAGAATGGCCTGCATCTTTACCGGATCTCAGCCAACTACTTGACTTCTTTGTTTGAAGTTATATGTTTCAACATAAAGGCCCTACGAAAGAGCTTACTGCCTCAGGAAATCGTTTTTGCCAGATGCGATGGGTTTACAAAGCGTTTGCGCAAAGTTATCACAGAAAAGGGCGAGAGATTCGAATTGAATTAATATGGGTTATTTCTATAACCTGTATCTTTCAAATTAAAACTGAATGCTATGATTTGGTGATTTGTTTTGCTGTAACCTCATTTTGTTTAAGTGACACCTTTTGTAAGACACCCTGTAGAGATCGAGCATTGATCCTACATTCATTCCTTTTTTGACGTTATAATTTGTTTCAAAAATTCAAATTTTTGACAAGGCAACGGTTTTTGTTCCACACTGTCTGGCATTAAGTCGCAAGATGAGGATTTCTTGGAATGGGGTGACAACCCGAGCAGAAGAAAATTATATATGAATACCTCATTTTGATAATTATAGCTGGCCTTGGTATTTAAATGCACAGCATAAGAGATAAAATACCTAAGCAAAGTACCTATGAATACCCGAGCAGGAACGAATAACTTGATAACTGGCCTTGGTATTAAAGAGCTTAGATTAAGAGGTAAAATACCTAAGAATTGCAAGCAAAATATCTCTCGAATAACTACCCGAGCAGAACCGAATAACTTGATAACTGGCCTTGGTATTTAGGAGCTCAGATTAAAAGGTAATATACCTAACGATAATACCATAAAATTGTTCCCACAATGTTATGCGAGTACCAAATTGAGGTAAGACAATACCATAATTTTACCTCTAAGGTATTCCCAGGTATCCGAAATAACAAGTTTTGCTATTCGAGAGACATTTTGCTTGCAGTTCTTAGGTATTTTGCTTAGGTATTTTACCTCTTAATCTGAGCTCCTTAATACCACGGCCAGTTATCAAGAGCAACATTGGGTATTCATATGTTGTTGTCTCCTGCTCAGGTAAACTTGATATTTCGGATACCTGTGAATACCTCAGAGGTATTATTTTGGTATTGTCCTACCTCAAATTGGCATTTGCATAACATTGTGGGAACAATTTTATGGTATTATCCTCAGGTATTTTACCTCTTAATCTGGGCTCTTAAATACCAAGGCCATTGATTGCTCCGGTGATATTTGCTGCAAAGTTTGGCCAAGTTGATTCCACTAAATCGTTTTTCACTGACGGATCTTTGATAGAGAAGTCAGCAGGCTTTGGTATATTTAATGAAATTTATAGCGCCAACCGTAAACTTCAAGTCCCTTGTTCCGTGTATGTCGCTGAATTAGCGGCAATACATTTTACGCTAGAAATTTTTGCCTCATTACCACCGGATCAGTACTTCATTTTCACGGATAGTCTCAGTTCTATAGAGGCTATTCGCTCCTTGAGGCCGGTAAAGCACTCCTCGTATTTTCTCATGAAAATACAGGAGCTTCTAAGTGCTTTATCTTCGCGTTATTTTATCATCACCTTTGTATGGGTCTCTTCTCATTGTTCAATTCCGGGCAATGAGAAAGCGGACTCGCTTGCAAAGGTGGGCGCTATGGAAGGCGATATTTATGATCGACAAATCGCCTTCAACGAATTTTTTACTATTTTTCGTCAACAGTCACTCGTCAGCTGGCAGCATAAATGGAGTAAAGGAGATTTGGGGCGATGGCAACATTCTATCATCCCAAAGGTGTCGAAGAAATCTTGGTTTAGGGGGATGGATGTGGGTCGAGACTTCATTCGTGTCATGTCTCGCCTCATGTCCAATCATTATTCTTTGAACGCTCATTTATACCGGGTTGGGCTGAGCGACAGCAATCTCTGTGAATGTGGACAAAGCTATCAGGACGCAGATCACGTTATTTGGTCTTGTTCTGGGCATCGTGAGGTCAGATCGGGGCTTTATGATTCCCTTCGGGCTCGAGGTAGACAACCCAATGTGCCAATTCGAGATATTTTGGCTGTACGTGATTTGGAGTACATGAAACTCATTTATGTGTTTTTGACTAATATTAGCATTAGATTGTAGTTAGTTTAACATGTATGTTTAGTATAAGTTTTTTTTTCAGTGTTCGTGTGTTTTTTTTTCTCTTTCAAAAATGTTCGAATAAAAAGAAAACCAAAAGTTGTGTAGTTATAAGTGTTTCAATAATTTAGAATTTAAATTTAATGTGTTATGTAAACCATACTTTAAATTCCCACCCTCTTTCCCATCCGTAATTTGTAATTCCTATTAACCTCGAGACGGCCGCGAGTAATCGGCTCTATCCTCCTAACTTTAGTTTTAAGATAAATGATGTATAAAAGTATGAAAATTTGGCTCTGTAAAGTTTATTCGATTGAGCCTGTACAAATAAATGATTATTAAAAAAAAAAAAATACCAAGGCCAGTTATCAAGTTATTCGTGCTCTGGTAGCCAGTAAAATATCTCTCAAATAACCGGAAAAACTTGTTGTTTGGGATACCTGGGAATACCTGAGAGGTACTATTTTGGTATCTTACCTCAATTGGGTATTCTTATAACATTGTGGGAATATTTTTATGATGTAGCCTCAGGTATTTTACTTGTTATGCAGCGTTCCTAAATATCAAGACCAGTTATAAAGTTATTCGGGAAGCAGGAACAGCTTAACCAAACGGAAGCGATAGTACCAGCTCAAGAGAGGAGGTCCCGAGGCATGCTGCTGAACACCCTGGGGACTACGTCCTCAACACAGCGATGCTCGCACAAGAGGAGCCACATTGTACGAAGATGCAGTTGCTGGTGCTGAGTTAGAGTTATGGCAGACTGCGGTGGAGGAACAATATCAGGGACTGATGGAGAACCGAATCAAAATTAGCAGCAAGTGGGTGTATAAGAAGAAGCATGACAGTGTTGGCAAAGTTTCTCGATTTAAGACGCGGCTGGTGGCGAGAGGGTTTTCACAAAATTTCTGTGTTAATTATGATGTCGTTTTCGCTCCAGTGGCAACTCAGACGGCTCTGCGGATCCTATTTACGGTTGCTCAGCACTAGAAGTTATACGTTCATCACCTCAACGTCAAGTGTGCCTACCTTCAGAAGCTTAAATGTTTCGTGGTTCCTGGGAAAGAGAGGCGGATCAGCAAGCTCTAGTGCAGCCTCTACGGTCTTAAGCAGGCGGTGCGTGTGTGGATCGATATGATTAGCACGATGCTGAAAGAGCTTGGTTCCACGCAATCGGGAGCAGATCAATCTCTCTACATCAGGAAGCTTTCCAGCGGTGAGGTCGATTACTTCGTTATTTATGTTGGCGATATGATCGTGGAGAGTACGGTTTCAAGAGGAGATCAAAAGGATTGACGAAGAGTTGCAGAATAAGATTTCATTGACGTCATTGGGAGTTCTTTGGAGTGGAGTATGAGATGATGAAGGATACTTCAACCTGGATTAGAACGTCTTCATTCAGGTGAGTGCGCGCCGATTTAATCTACAGAACACAAAGGGCTCATAATTTCTCCTCGACCCTGGGTACTCACAGTCGGGTAGGCAACCCAAAGTTGGATACGAACGACCACTACCACAGACTGGTAGCCGCGCTCCAGTATGTAGCAGTGAAAATAAGGCTGGATATCGCCACATGAATCTTCATCAAAAGGAGACAGGTAAGCAATCCCACGGAGACGGACTGTGTCGAATTTAAGCGCGTCGAGCAATGCTTACTGAAGACCAGTGATTACAAGTTGAACCTGTTTGCCAAGAACGGTGAACCATTGATCTCGCTGATTTTATGATGATCGGAGGGTATCGCAAGTCAAACTCGGGATACTTGTTCCAACTGAGTGAAGCTACAATTTGTTGGGCGCAGCGTTTCTCTGTCCAGCATGAAGGCTTGTTTGAAGCGTACCGAGAGTTAGTTTGGCTCAGACATCTACTTGGTAAATTATGTACTGGAGGACAACCGTTGCTGCATCAATTCCATGGAGACGGAACACCAGTCCCGACGGTTAAGGAGCGTTGAAACACGGATGCACCACACCAAGGATCTCGTCGATAAAGGTGTGGTTTCCCTTCAGTACTTTCCTACGGAAGGTATGGCAGCAGATGTTTTGACAAAACCTCTGGGACCTGTAAAGCAGAAACGGTCTGCACTGGGCTTGAGCTTTTCCAGTAACCCGGATTCACCAGTCGCTTAAGGTATGAACATCAAGAAGGAGTGTTGGCGATACGCCCCGATGATCAACCTAACACGTATCGCGAACAGCAAAGAACAAAAGGTAAAATATCGAAGATTTCATTCATATTTCATATTTCATAAGCAACGCGAGAAATACATTCTTTCGAAAGTACCGGCACCACGTACGTGTTTAATTTCTGTATTTAAAAACGCAGTGTTCTCTGGTGATTCTGTAAATCGCGTGATCTTCCAATGAATTCCAATGAATAGTTGCTTCAGTTGTTAGTTGCTTTAGTGTGTTATTATAAAAGTGGGTAACATTTTAAACTACATGACAACATTTTCAAAAATCGCCCAATGCTTGCATTGAAATAGCAGATACAAAGTTCATCGATTCTTCATGTGATTATACTGGTACCTGGTGGTAAATATATCAGTTAATTGTCAATTAATATACGAAGGCTGTACACAGAAAAAAATGACAGTTCTATCAGTTCAGTTACGGCAGCTAGCAGCGCAAGTAGTGAAGCTGCTACGTTCAAAGGTTGTTGTTTCCGCCTACTCCACCCTGGAGCGAAGAAGTCCGTCATCGTTGCGCACTTCTCATAATCCGGATATAGCTGAACTACCTTATACAAGATCCTGCCACTCCCGGTGAAAGTTGGGAGTAGCGAGCGCAAGTCGGGTTTTGGCCGTTCGACGGTTTTGCGTGACCGGAAGGTGCAGCAAGCGCTGAGGAGGAAGACGTGGAGGTGGAAGGCAAGGTGGCGAAAGTCTTCCGCACCTTGGGCCGGAAGGTCAGTGTGACCTGCTGCCCTTTCAAAAAGTATTTGGTCAACACGAACATCGTCATGAGGAAGCGGAGGAAGTTGGGCCCAGCAATGTCTAGAGTGCAAGCAGCCACACAAACGCTCAAGGTGCTCGTAGAGGACAATTTTCCTGCGAAGCGCAACGTAGTTATAACGTACTTGAGGCGTACTTGACACTCGATGGCAATGACTGGCAGGAGATCGGCTATTTCACATCCTTCAGAAAGGATGCGAGCCGAGACGCGAAGTACGTCTCCCACACGGAAGAGGACGTCAATTCCGCTCTTCTTTGTTTTTTTTTCTCGACGGGGAGGTGTACAGCATGAAGTGCTTACCGGAAGTTGCGATCTTCATTCAAAAATACCACTCGAAGAACGATGTCTTGTTCTGACCAGATATCGGTAAAGGCTTCTTCAGCGAAGCGGATGCAGCGTTTAAAGATTCCAGTCATCCCGAAGAACGCCAACTTCGGGCGATGCAAATAAGCAATGATGGCGTTCGTACTGGCAATAAAATAGCTAATCCACTTTGTAGAGTAAATATGTCATTATAAATCCACCCAATTCAAACGAATATTCAAGAGAATTAAAACCTTCTCTTGTTTCTGTAATCAACTTTTCATTTACGTTTTCATGCATCGGAAAATGCTTGAAAATATATTGAGATTAATGTTTGAAAGTCGGCTGACACTGATGCAAGGAAGTGTATTTTTTGCTCTTGTGTATGTTCTGAGCACTAATTATTAAGTAAATATTTATGAGTTTTTTGATAACTCTGGGTGTGTTTCAAATGTCATATACGGCTGAAGAGATAGTAAAACAATCAAAACAAGCTTAAATATTTTCTACAAACATTTCTTCTAATGGATTATTATCTGTGACTTCGCAAAATCTAGCTTGACTTTATCTTACGCTTCCACAGTTAAGCTGTTTGTGACTTTTGGAAGTTCTTTAACTCGCGATAGTTGCCATCAGAATCAGCCATTGCGATGCACTTACTCGAATTGAGTCGCCCAAGCGTTGGGCTATTATAGTATTTAGAACCGTGAGAAAAATGCCACTTGTACATCACGCAAACTTTTTGGTTTATTTGATTGGGGTTCGACGATTGCTTTTTGGTTGATTACCACCACAATTTGAACTTATGTTATGCAGGTTAAGGGAGGTGTGAATGAATGAAGACCTTTATCATAACGGTTTAGAGTATATGACTGAATCTCCCTTTCTTTTACTGGTTTGAGAAAATGAAAATCAATAAAAGAATCAGAGGGGAATGTCGTTCTAGCTAATGCGTTTTCACGTCGTTAACAGGATTAGTTGCCGCTCTGGGATTTTATTTTGTTTGAAGGGGAGAACTAGGATGAAGGAATGGGTGAAGCACACATAATTCTTTTATTTATTTGCTATCTCAATGGACTTCACCTTCCAAAGGCTGCTTTTAATGAATAAAGCAGCGGATGTTGCTCAAGAGCCACCACCTGTCAGGCTAAGAGGGATTTTCGTTTAACTTGTTAAGTTGAAAGAAATTTAAGCCCAAAATATATTCTAATCAAATTGCAGCCTATACAGAGGATAAACAAAATGATACAGATGAAGGGTGACTCATATCAAATTGCATCACGGAAAAAACGCTGTAGAAAACTGCCCATTGGGTATTTTCTCTTGAAATTTTGGAAAAAAGTAGTTTATAGGGTATCACCTTTACCTTACCTTACCAATAAGACCAAGGCCGGTGTGGCTCTACTGTGCACAGAAATTGTCTCCCTTGTAATCGTTCCATGGCTCTACCTCGCCAGCTTCGCTGTCTGTGTCCGCAGGTCGCGTTCTACTAGATCGATCCACCTTGTTTGTTGCGTGCCTCTTCTTCTTGTACCCGTCGGTTCGTTTTTGAGAACCATTTGAACAGGGCTTTCGTAGACATTCTTACCACATGCCTAGCCCCAGAAACTGGTGCAATTCGTGGTTCATTCGCCTCTTTCCCGTTCCGTCTTCCATCTACACTCCACCGTAGATCCTACGCAGCACCTTCCGTTCAAAAACATCAAGGGCGCGTTGGGCCTCCTCTTGCAATGTCCATGTTTCGTGGCCGAAGAGAACTATCGGTCTAATTAATGTCTTGTAGATGGTCAACTTTGTAGTTCGGCCAACTTTGTTCGATCATAGTATCCTTCGGAGTCCAGAGTAGGCACGATTGCCAGCCATGATGTGTCTTGTATCTCTCTGCTGGTGTCGTTATCGGTCACCAATGAGCCCAGATGCACGAAATTGTCTACTAGCTTGATATCATCACTGTCGATCTGAACTCGTGGTAGGAGGCTAACATTGTCTTCTCGTGAGCCTTTTCCCTTCATGTATTTTGTTTTAATCGCATTAATCACATGCCTAATCCAACCAGATTCAGCCTTAAGTCTAGTGTACCGTGTCCGTCATCGTCTCACCGTTACGTGCTACGATGTCAACGTCGTCGGTGAAGCCAAATAGTTGGACAGACTTCCTGAAGATTGTATCACTCGTGTATATCACAGCTCTTCGAATCACAAATTTTAAACAACAAACACGACAATCCATCACCTTGCCGTTATCTCTCCGAGATTCTAAGGGACTCGAGATTGTCCCGGATACTCGGATACTGCGACGACACACATCACTCGATCCATCGTTGCTTTGACCAACCGCGTCAGTTTTTCCGAAAATACATATGCGTGCATGTTGGGTCTACTGCCAACGTTAATTTGGATCTAACTTCTACTACTACGACTGATGCTCGTTGGCCTCGGATAGGCAATACCACCTGCAAGACGACGTCGTTCACTCGGGACCGGCAGCTCTGAAAAGAACTCCGGTGATTCAACTCTTTATTGAGCTACGACGCCACCAAGCAGTGGAAGGAACAGCAAATGTCCACTTCAATCACAGGACACAGGAACTCCAGCAGGCGGACTCTCTGCTAACGACCAACGAGCAGGACCGATCAGGGATGTTTCTTCAATCGAAAAAAATGAGCACCTTTTACTTCTTAATGTTTATTACTCTACTATTCGTTAACAAGTGGTTTTGGGTGCGCTATGCGCTTGCTTATATATACATAAAAAAGGAACTAACTGCGCAATAAGTGGTGAATGAGTACAGCTGCGCAGCTAAATGCTGATTGGTTTAAGTTCTTATTAGTGTTAGTGGAGGAGGCCGTTTGCCCGCGGCTTGCTCGGGGTTAGTGAAAACAAAACACAAAGGAGGGGAAGGGGAATAGGGAAATATTTCTGTTGCGTTGATTCGTCCACGGAAACGTCACGTGACAACTGCGTCGGCATATTCGTCAGAGGAATGTTGGTCTCATCTATTCGCGGTTGCGAACAGTGCATTATTTGCCATAGCTGGTCACGATCGTTCATAAGCTGATTTGAAGTTGATGTAAAGATGATGTGTGGGCACGTTATATTCGCACTTGCCGAAACGCGAAAATCTGGTCTGGCACCCAGGAGGCCCGCTTGGTATTGCCCCACGAACTTTTTTGCAATTGATGATAGGCAGCGGCATAAAATTTGGGAGAGCAACTTGTAGGTGGCGCTTAATAGCATGATTGCACGATAATTGCAGCAATCCAGATTGTCGCCTGGATGGCACACACTACTCCTTCCATCCAATCATCCGGTAAACATTCCTCCTTCCAAATCTTTGTAATTACCCAGTGCTGCGTCCTGGCCAGTGCTTCATCACCGTATTTTTATAGCTCACTTGGGAGTTGGTCAACTCCAGCAGCTTTGTTGTTTTTCAACCGACCAATTTCCTCCTCAACTTTCTGAAGGCTTGGGGTCGGGATCCTGTCATCTTCTGCACGTGTTCCTAGATTTATTACCGTGCCACTTTCGTTCATTGTAGTATTGCCGTTCAGGTGCTTGTCGTAGTACTGCCTCGTTCTTTCAATCACATCTCACTTTCCTGTGAGAATGTTGCCTTCCATGTCTCTGCACATATCGACCTGTGGTACGTAGCTTTTGCGCGAGCTTTTCAACTTCTCGAAGAATTTGCGTGTGTCGTTAGCACGGATCAGTGCTTCCATTGTTTCGCGGTCTATCATCTCACGGTTTTATTATTCGAAGAATATAATTTTGCTTGTTCCGTGCCTGTCTTTACCGCTTATCCTCTACTAACTGCTTGCATTCGCCATCAAACCAGTCATTTTTTCCATTCGGTGCAGAAGTACCTAGTATCACTTTTTCAGTGCTACCAATGGCGGTTCGAATATCTCTCCAACCATCCTCAAGAGTAGCTGCGCCAAACTACTCTTCCTTGGGAAGGGCAGCTCCTAGCTGTTGCGCGTATTCCTGGGCAACTCCGGTTTCCCATGGTAGGTCAATTGTACACCGTCGAGAGTTTTGAGAGCATACATTGATACAACTTGATTGTGGTCCGAGTCTATATTCACGCTGCGGTAAGCTGTGGTACGTTGATGATTCGAAATTGAAGAGAGACCAGAGTGTACGTTGATGATATCGGAGAAGAATTTCCCGTCGATAAGAATATAACCAACTGTTTGTTGGTTAGGTGATCTCCAAGTGGCTTAGTGGATGCCTTTATGGGGGAAGAAGGTACTTTGGACTACTAAACCACGAGAAGCCGCAAAGTCCATGCATGGTTGGCCGTTATCGGTCGATACGGTATGCAGGCTGTTAGGCTCTATTACCGGTCTGTACATTGCTTCCCGTCCTTCCTATGCGTGCGTGTCATCAATGACAACTTTTACGTCCCGCTGCGGGCAGCCATCAAACACTAGCTCTAGCTGCGCATAGAACGCTTCTTTTTCGTCATCGGGTCTCCCTTCGTGTGGGCAGTGTACGTTGATGATGCTCTAGTTGAAGAATCGACCCTTGAGTCTCAATTTGCACATTCTTGCATTGATCGGAAACCATCCAATCACGTGTTGACGCATTTTGCCCAGCACTACAACGCCGGTGCCCAGTTCGGTTGTGGTACCATAGCTCTGGTAGAAAGTAGCCGCTCGATGCCCGCTTTTCCATACCTGTCTGTCTTGTCCAGCAAACCTCCTGCAGTGCTACGACTTCGAAGTTGCGTGGTTGAAGTTCGTCGTAGATTATTCTATCGCAACCAGGGAAGCGGAACGATTAGCAGTTCCATGTTCCGTGTCTCCAATAGTAGTCCTTATTTCGTCGCATAGGCCTTTGCCGATTGTCCCGGTCCATATTAACTTCTGTATTATTTGTAACAATGAATTTCATAAGGGCGGCTTGTTGGGCCCTCTCCAACCCCCTGTCTCGTCAGAGCACTATCTTGCACAACACTGTTTAGAGTCCTTCGCTGGCACGAGGACGATGATCAGCCGCTCCTAACATGGAAAACAGACGCTGTTTTGAGCCGCCCCTGACATGGATTGCAGACACTCAGATGAACTGCACCCTTTAAATAGGGCAAACGCTCAGATAGACTGCACCCTTTGAAGAGAGAATTCCCCTTCCCTGTCAGCATATGACCAAGCTCCAACCGGGGATGGTTACTGATCTTTCAAATGGTACCTCATACCCCAGTCAGTAGAGGTGAGCCTTATTTTTATCTATCAATTGTTCAAGCATTTTTATACATTCCCAAAACAATTTCGATTGACATATGAACGATTTTAGATCATTGAAAGCCGCCTGAGTATCTGAAAGTATGCAAATCGTTTCATTTTTATAAGTTTGCTTCAGTCATATAGATGAACATACTAAAATGAACTTTAATTCTATTTTTTGTAATTCCTACTTCAGTTCTATCATAAACTATGAAGCCTTCAGTGTAGAAAATAATCGATACTAGTGAGATATTTGGCCTTTCTGATTCCCATATCTGGCGGCTAGTTTCAACCACTTTGTACAGTATATCTAGGTTTAGAACTTTTTTCATCCATTCGTTCATAACTACCAATGGATTGAAACGACAGTCTTCCGGTAGATGGCCCATTAAAATATATTAGTCATTTGCAGCCTTACTGCACTCTTTTAAGCTTCCATTTGCACATATTCATGCAACGGAAGCTTATAGAGAATTGCATCTATGGCTATTGATGGTGTACTGTGCATTACTCCTGTTATGGCTATGTAAGCCAAGCGTTATAATTTTTCCAGCTTTTTTAAAATGATATTTTGTTTTATTTCAGGCCACACAACTAACATATGCAATCCTGGGTATCATAACAACCGTGTAGATCCAATGAATCATTTTAGGTTTAAGCCCTTATTTTCTACCATAGTATTTTTTCTCACTAAGAGCGCACTCCTGGCTTTATTGTTTATATATTCTAGGCGTTATTTTCAGTTGAGTTTATCATCCAGAAGGACTCCTAGATATTTGACATTTGTTTTCGATAGATTTAAGTTTAACCTTTCATTTTGGCACCACTGCCAAGAAAAGTTCAGTGCAGATTGCATTATATCAGTGACGATATGACCGGAAACCGTAGAGTATGTGGAGACTCAACGGGGCTTAGGCTTCACTATCCTGAGTGCTTGTCCACCACGGATGTGCGGCTCAAACAGCGTCTGTCTGGCGTCCAGCGGCTGAATAAGAAATGCAGTTCCCCGCAAGCTACACCTATTTTTTTTCTCTGTTCGGGACATAAACCACTGCGACCAGTAATTTGATCTATTGTAGTATATCCCGTAGCCTTTGTTTAGTGCATGTCGAGTTACTTCATCACTATTGAGAAATGATGAAGTATTCGGTGTTGTTACAGTTGTCATTGTTTGTTTTGTTGGCAATGAATCAGGTTTAATTGAAAGTTTCCGCTGTTTAAACCCTTTGTGAGCGACAGCACTCTTCAAAGGCGCGCCCCTTTATCAGTCAAAACCGGATTCATTGCAAACAAAACAAACAATAACTCCGATAGTGACCATGCATCAGAACCCTAGTCATAACCAATTCAAACTATAGAACATCAAATAGAAAATAAGAATTCACATAAATGAAGACTAACCATGTTTTCTTTATTCCAAGCTCATCCTCGGTGGCGCAACCCGAGTATTGTCACTTTTCACAAGACATAAAATGTAATAAGGTCAATTATACGTTCCTTTGACTACAAAAACAAATATGTTCCCTAGTTTGAATTAATTCGGACTAGGGTTCGGTGGTAGATCTGATACCCCGTAACGCACCACGAAAAGGTGATCTACCAGCGTTACGGGTTAAGCTACACCTAAGATGGCACCCCATCACGGGGGTAGGAACCTTAGGCCAACCACCTACTGTCTCCGAAGTTATATTGTTATAGAAACCAATAATGAAAAACTACGGACTGATTTTACAGCATGGCACAACTCCTTGGGCTTAATGAAGTCCGTTGGCCAAAGAACACAAACTACCGTCGGGACAGGTATTATAATATTCCGATATTCGAGGTGACAATGCTCCCCGACACCGTGGTGTTGGTTTCCTACTGAGCGCACAGGCCCAGGCTGCGCTCATCAAGTGGGAAGAAATAAACGAGAGAATAATCATGACCAGATTTACGACTCGGGTTCGGTAACGATACCTTACGATAATCCAATGTTATGCGCTAACCGATACCGCCAAGCTACAGGACAAGGATAACTTTTACAGTCAACTTAATGCCGTCATGGATAAAGTTCTGAACGGTTAAAATAAAGATCTACACTGACGACTTCAATGTGAAGATCGGCTCTGACAATACGGACTATGAGCGTGTTATAGGACGTCATGGTCTCTGAGAAATGAGCGACTACGGTAAACCGTTTGCCTAATTTAATTTTGATCTGAGGCTCACTCTTTCCCCATTGACCAGCGCACAAAGTCACGTGGGTTTCCCGTGATGGACATACAGAAAATCAAATCGACCACATCTGCATCAGCCAAAAATGGAGAAGGAGCCATATTGATTCGAACAACTTCTGCAAGTTACGACGTCCAACCAACCAAAGTTGTTTGTTCTCAATGTTCTGTGCAAAATTATCCTAAGCCGGATTCAGGAGAACTGTTCCTCACCGTAACCGACGAGATCATGGGTGAAGCTATTGGCCGTGTACTGAACCGTGAAATGCTTTGACAGCCTAACACCTCAACGACTTCGATTTGGCTGATGACGTTGCTTTGTTAGCGCAATGGCGCTCTGATATGCAGAGCAAGCTCAACGACATCGCTGAAACCTCCTCTGAGGCGGATCTCACCATCAACGTCAACTAGACTAAATCTTTGGATGTCAACCTGGACAATCCTTTTAATTTTACGGTAGCGGGGCAAGCACTGGAGAAAGTCGGTAGCTTCCAATATTTTAGCAGCCAGATAGCGTGACACGGTGGAACCAAGAGCGATATAGGTGCAGAAATCAAGAAGGCTAGGGCTGCGTTTGCGAGTTTGTTTTGTTTTCTTTTGTTTTATAAAAGACCGTGCGTAGCGTAGTTAATAATCCGTTACCGATCAAAACTAATGTAATTGCACAGAGAACCACATAGATGGAGCTTGGGAGTAGCTTTACATCTTCAATGTACAAGTTCGCTTATTCTATTTATAGATCAGTACCGGCGCCGGCCACGTCCTCACGGTCTTTGGGGAGGGGGGAAGGATGATTAGTTTGACAATCGTTGGTTAGAGACCGTGTTTACCTCTGCGTATCCACAATTTTCAAGGGAAGGATAGTTTTTTGTGTTAGTGAGGCATGTTATTTTTAGATCATGGATTCACTGTGGTAAGTGATGCGATCAATGCAAGCGCAGTAGACTGCTTTTTTATTTTAAATCTAGTAGTGATACAAAGAGGCAAGTGACAAATGACAAGGAAGGGGACGGGCCTGGGATTGAACTCCCGACTATCTACTCAGGAAGCAGAACGGATAACCACTGAGCTATCCAGCCACGTCATAGGGCTGCGTTTTGCGAGTTTGAGAAATATATGTAGATCAAACGAGATAAAGGAAGGTCCTTTAATTAAGTCACGGAGTAATGGGGAATGAGGGTATGGGACAACGTGACGATCCATTCAAAACAATTTGAAGGTCCATACAAAAAACGTGAACATAAAAAGTCATATTTTGCGTGACGTAATTAATGGACGTTCCCTAAGTCAACGCACCAAAATCCGAATTTTCGACTCAAACGTGAAGTCTGTGCCACACACCACGAAGGAGCGGAAACGAAATCTGCAAACAAGCGCTGGATTGGAACCCAGCAGGACATTGTAGCAGAGACAGACCCAGGGGCTCGTGGCATCGGAGCCTCAATTAGGAAACAAAGGAAGTAGATAGAAATCTGACCTAGGCCCAGGTCAAGACAAGGAGCAAGGCCAAGGAGCAGCAGCCCAGGATGGAAGTCTTTCACGTTGGCCCTATGCAACCCTAGGGATGGACAGCAGACATAAGTAAATAAGTAAGTGATGATATGATCAAACTTTTTTCGAAGAATTATGACCACATGGTTCTTTGAAGGCCAGAGCGTCATTGGTGGTTTGAAGATTTTAATGATTTCCGGGCCTGTGACCTGTCCTCTAGCGTCCCAGAGGAAGTCTGGCCCTTCAAAGGCCCAAAAGCTTTCTGATTTTTTAAAGACCCGGAAGTTTTCTGGTCCTTTGGAGGCCCAGAGAGATTCTGGCTCATTGAAAGCCTAGAAAAGTTTTGGTCCTTTGCCCATTTGATTCTCAAACAATATCCGGTCGTCTGATTGTTCTGAAGAACTCCGGTCCACTGATTTCCATTGCCTTTTTTGGTGCTTCGAAAGCCTCGAGAATTTTTGATCCCCTTGTGGTTTAAATGTTTTTTTTTTGCTGCCAGCATTTTTAGTTTTAGGATTTTGTAAATTGTAGTTCAATTAAGAAGTGCACAATACTATAATATCACGGTACTTTCATTTGCACAAATTATTTGACTATAACATTTAAAACAAGTCCACGATAAGGATGTCTATTCTGCTTGTTTAAAAAAGGTACGCATAGCCATCCCATTGCAATTAGTATTCCAAATGGCATTCTGACTTTCCGATTCATTTGGAATCTTCCGAAGCCAAAAACTGAACCCAAGCACGCTGCGTAGTTTTCCTCGGGAACGTGAATAAATGCCACACTTTTCTATCATTCAGTCTCATTGTGAATTCATATCAAATCCGTGCCGAAATTTTCTATCGCGGCGTTGAAATAAAAATCAATGCACACAAAAAATGATGAAAAAATGGTTCAACGCGGATAACATTATGAGGAAAAATACCTTGCTGATATTTTATTTACGCATTGTAATAGGAACACGTTTTCCCACATGATATTCCGCTATTTTTTTCACTCACTGCAGAACAATGATTATTAATCGATTAACAATTCTCGACGTGCTATTGCGCTTCTGGGATGTTGCTGTGGAATACCGCACCAAATCGTCAATCAATGTTGGCCGATTATTATTTCAATCCCTCCACTTGAGAGCGAATAAAACCTGTGTAACTGTATGGAAAAGCGTTATAATTGAATTGGTCACAATTCGAATGAATGATACGTGACTTTTTCACTAGATGTAAGCGAGATGAAGTTTGATTTGTACATGGTGGTTTTTTGCACCGATATGAGGTAGTGCATACCTAACGTATACCTTTATTTTTTTCGCAGAAAATCACAAATGTGGATGATGCATGGCTACGGATGGAGCTTTGAACAAACATGAATTCAATTTAGTTCATGTTTGCCTGCGACTCACGCACGCACGAAAGCAGCTTTGTGATAATTCGATAGGACGCTTGGTTTTACGGGCGTTGCAATCGAATAAAGAAAACATCATGAGCTAAAGATCGTGCTGAAGTGATGCATGAATGGAAACGAGTGGGCAATCATTAGGCATTACATATTTATGGGCATCTTAGGCATGTAACATATACGAATATGTAGAGAAACTGTAATATGAGCGAGGGAAACCGGGAAATCTACTTCATTTTCTTTACACGTGAATAAACAACTGAAGACCACCAGTCCCTAAAGAACGACAAGCTGAGCAGCAGAAGTTAACAAACATTTATTTGAATGAGTTTGTCTAAGCACATTTTCCAAATACGAATTATCTCAACATCGAGTGCTCCCTTGCGATTTGCAACCTCTTCACTTGAAATTCGCTCCTGTATTGACAAAGTCGTTTACGGGCGAGGTTGGGTGACAGAGTCGTTTCTTGTTTCCCATAATCCTAATTCATGGCAGCAATCTATATCGTTCTTTATGTTTGATAGACAAAATACGAATGATATGTAACAAATTCACATCAATGCCACGGTACTCTCAGAAGTCCCGAATCTTTTGAAATGAAGAGCTCTGAGATTTTAGTAACCATCGATGGTTTAAAAAAATAATCATTTTTATCATTCACGAGGTTCAAAAGTCGCATAGTATAAGAACTATACTAACGTTTCATAAAGTTTAAGTTGTATGAGACAACTCTACATAGCATTATTTTTCTTCCTTAAGCGCGATCATTTCCTGATGTCAATATTCATCGATTATCGAAAATAAATGCACCCACCCATTGCTAGTTGTGTTTTGTGTAATTTTTTGTTCAAAAATTAATGCGTTTCGATTATGAAGCAAGTTTTGCACTCAGTCCTGGTTTGTCAGTTTCAAATCAGTACTCTGAATCCACTAAAAATTTCGATGTTAGAATTAATCGACAGCAATAATCAGATGTCTATTTCTAATTGAAAATAAGGCAATTGATAGTGGCATTCTCAAAGTTTACTAGGGATTGTATTCGTATAATGGACCCTGTGCGTATAATGGACACCCTGCCACATTTTTGCAATTATTTCGTTATTATCGTATTAACCTAAGCATTGTCAGTTAAAACACATAGTATCAACACTAAAACAAAGGTGAGAAAATGATTCCTCACAAATTTCACACATAAAACATCATTATTAATTATTTTTACCTGAGCACTGCATGGTACAGTGATTTGTAAGAATTTTCCTTACAGGAGAGAAAAAAGGAAACTGATCATGTAAATGAATTGTAGATAATAAAAAGGCATTTTCAACACGTTAATAGTTAGTAGTTATATTCAATTTCACTATGCAGATATAAAAACAATGAAAAATAGTAAAAAATGTATAAACTTTGAGGGCCCATTATACGACTGATTGGAAGTGCTTTGTTGCCTATTTCCAACCCCTCATTTCTTCTTGTAAGCAAACTGAACTTATTTTATGCTCACCGTCTAAAGTGGAAGTTGTTGATCAAAATGGGAAAAATTAATAAATGTAAGCATACTTACACGGAATCTGAAGTGCAACAGTGAATTCGAGCGATTCAAAACCATGTTCCGATAAAACAGGCGTGCAAGCAGTATAAAATTCCACGCTCTACCGTGAAGTATTGTCTCGGGAAAAGCTGGTCTGGACGAGCTAGGAGAGGTCTACCAAACGCAACGTCTACCAAACAAGGACTACCAAACGCAACGCAAAGTCTTCCAATACAAAGTGATCAGATTGGATGAATTTGGTGGCATTTTGGAGTTGGCAATTAGGGCCAGCACTCGCTTTCGACCCATTTGTACAAACCTTACAAGTTTTGTATTATAGGTCGAAGACTGGAACAAAATTCATGTAGGTGCTTTTGCCTTTATAGAGGCTTTTAGTCATTGCCTAGTACGCCTCTTTTATAATGGCTGTGTAGAAACGTATTTCATAAGGAATGAGGAATATTCATGAATTGAAAATATTGTATAAAGGGTGATACGGTCAAAATTTGGTCAAGGAAAAACGCGTGTAAATCGGTGAAATCGTTTATTTAAAAAATCAAATTAAATTTCTTTTTCAAGTTCAATTAGTATAAAATTCAGGAAAAATATTCAGTTAGGCTTCCGCTTTTCCAAATCCGAATTGCCGGGCCTTACGCTTGACCCCTGCCATCAGATTTTGTACAGCCACCTTGTCCACCTTCTTCGCCGCAGAAAGCCAGTTTGCCTTGAACTGCTGCTCGTCCTTAGCAGTTTTTTGGTCTTCTTTAGGTTCCGCTTGACAATAGCCCAGTATTTCTCAATTGGGCGGAGCTCTGGCGTGTTGGGAGGGTTCTTGTCCTTGGGAACCACCTGCACGTTGTTGGCGGCGTACCGCTCCATGGCCTTTTTACCGTAATGGCAAGATGCCAAATCCGGCCAAAACAGTACGGAACAACCGTGTTTCTTCAGGAAAGGCAGCAGACGTTTATTCAAACACTCTTTCACGTAAATTTCTTGGTTGACAGTCCCGGAAGCTATGAAAATGCTGCTTTTCAAGCCACAGGTACAGATGGCTTGCCAAACCAGATATTTCTTTGCGAACTTTGACAGTTTCGTGTGCTTGAAAATATCTGCTACCTTTCTCCTTCCTTTTGCCGTATAAAACTCTGCTTGTAGTCGGCTTTGACGTAGGTTTCGTCGTCCATTACCACGCAGTCAAACTTCGTCAGCATCGTCGTGTACAGCCTCCGGGATCGCGCTTTGGCCGTCGTATTTTGTTTATCATCGTGATTTGGAGTCACTACCTTCTTGTAAGTCGATAGTCCGGCTCGTTATTTGGCTCGATGCACGGTTGTAGACGATACACCCAGCTTATTTGCGGCATCTCTGAGAGATAGGTTAGGGTTTCGCTTGAAACTACCGGCAACTCTCTTTGTCGTCTCAGCGGCTTCCGGTTTTCGATTTCCCCCCGATCCAGACTTCCTGGCTGTCGACAAACGTTCCCCAATTACTTTAATTACATTTGTAACGGTTGATTTGGCAACTTAAAGCGATTTTGCCAACTTTGCGTGCGAGTAGCTCGGATTTTCGCGATGCGCGAGCAAAATTTTGATACGCTGCTCTTCTTGCTTGGACGGCATTTTGACAACTGAAGAGTGAATTCCAAAATCAAAATAGGAGCAACATTCTACACACACACACCTTCAAAATGAGGGGTGTTCAGGTTTTTTAAATGCAAAATTGAAAGAAATACGTCAAGTTGATATTGACCAAATTTTGACCGTATCTTTACATATAATCTGGATGATCTCTCCCAGCCGCATCGTGAAGGTTCGTATGCAGCATCATGTAATGAAGTAATCAATCTGAGGAAAAAACGAAATTTGAGGAAAAACGAGCTGAACGCATGAAGAACGCAAAATTGAAGAAGTTGTCTACGATCACAAAATTGGAGGAGAAATTGTCACGTTTGAAGAACAATAGCCAGACCGGCGCTGTTTTGAAGAATTGTTGAATTTTCAAATATGACTAAATGTTCATGGTTGACCTTACATGATTGAATAATGAAATAATAAATAATTTGTTATACATACTTCAATTTTTTTACAGAAATCAGTACAGTTTTACCGGTGAAATTTTACAGATATCTGTAAAAAAACTACCGGATTTCGGTTAAAATTTTACTGAAATCCGTAAAATTGGATTACCAAACGCTCAGCTGTTGAGAACTCGGTAAAATTTTACAGATTTCTGTAAAATAATCTGAGTGTGTATATCTGTTTTGTATTCCACATAAAAAAATGTTGTATACGCACGCATGTTACAACTTATTCAACTAGGGTAAATGTACCGAATTTAACCAACTTTGTTCATATCCGTGGAAAGTGCCACATAAGACTGATTTGTTCACACATAAACAGAGCCCACTGAGAAACACATATTTGACAAATGAAAAGTATAAGTGGTGTTGTGTACACATAGAAAGTATGCGTGGTTAAAAATAGCTATCATTTGTTGATCACATTGCAAAAAATTATGTGTCGGACACAACCCAGACAACCAAAATGCACGTATATTGAAAGTTGTTATTATGATATACAGCGATTCCACGGGAAACAAATAGAGTTGAAAAAAAGTTGTCCGATTTTGCTCAAAATCGCTTGGTATGTTCTTCATCGAAAATAATTAGACCAGTACTTTTTTATTTATTCATTAGGGTGACCATGTTCGATATAGGGTTACCAGAAAAATCAACATTTTTCGAAATTTACGACTTGTGGTTGTCTTGGAAATATATTATCATTACTTTTCTATCAGTGTGCGGGAACGAATATATTCTGGTCATGTATGTATTTGGTTCACTTTGCTGTAAAAAACATTATATACGGTGTTCGGTTCCTTAGTGCCAATATATTCAGGGGCGATAGGGGATGATATTTGAAGAAAAAAAATGTTATAAGCATATGGAGAAAGCTCATAGTTTACGGAGTTATTGAACTTTTATTTTTTTGGTACGTGTTAGTCTTAAATTGGCTGTAACTCAATATGATATTTAGCAAGATAATATTCCTTCATTCGAAAGCTAAGAAAGTTTTCTACTTAAAATTCTCATTTAAATTTTGAGTTGTTGTAATTTAGTGTCTTAGGGATAAAAATGCTTTAAACTTCTCATTTTTTATAGGTTTTTTTCATGTTTTTAGAAAAAAAAACAGCAGTGGTTAAGGTTGAAGGATTCATCATCATTTTTTCCGTCATCATCAAACAATCTAAAGCAGTTTTTTCGTTTGTTATTAAATTTCTGGAAATAAAAATGTATTCACTGTGGTCCGCATGGCGAGCAAAATACAGTGAATACATTTTCACGAGCTATGTTTTGATTTTGAACGAAAAAACTGCTTTCTAATTTTTGATGATGACTGAAAATTGATGATGAATCCTTCAACCTTAATAGAACAAAAATATGGCTTTAAACGTGTTCTGCATCTCTCTCTTTGACACAATCTATCTTGCTTAGTTTTTTTTAAATTTGAATGCAACATGTTGTGCCTGCATTTAACCCAACCGTGGTAATGTTTGCGCAGGACGCACAGCACACTTGATTACCGCGCTGCTTGGTGTCCAAGGAGAAGAATGTAATAGCTCAAATGTTTTCAAAACAGTACGACACGGCTTCCGGAAAACAACTATTTTTTTATTCCAGGAGAGTTAGCAGATAGTCATCTCTGCTACGGTTACGCCAATTGTTTGGCATCGGCAGTCCAAATAGAATCTTGCTAAATAACATAATTTTGAGTTACCGCCAATTTAAGACTACCATGTACTAAAAAAGTAATAGTTCAACAACTCCGTAAAATATGAGATTTGACGATCTGCGTAGAACAATTTTTTCCTCAAATATCATCCCCTATCGTACCTGAAAATATGAGGAACTGCATCTCAGATTGTAATAGTTTTATTTAATACCTAGATTGTAGCTAGATAGATTTGAACACAGGTGTTGTTACACATCGGATGCGTTAAGAATGTTTTCTATTTGAAGGTTGTTATAATATATACAAGTCCAAAATATATGCGTTACCCTATTTGTCTACGAGATAACAAATTGGTTTAGCTGCGTCAGATCAATCATTTTAATCAAATTAGTTGATATGCGTATTTTGGACCCGGGTCTATAATGCGCATTATAGACCCGGGTCCAAAATAAGCAAATGGGTCCAAAAAGGCACATTATGTCCAGCACAAATTATCGATGTTTACCAGGAAAACCTAACCTCAAAAATAGAGTTTAATATAATTTTGTGTAAATGACTAGTTATTTTCATCAAATGTGGGGTTGTTGTACAAATACTTAATCAAATTCTTATGGAATACATCGAAAATGTTCAAAGGTCCATTACTAGCATATCAACCCTATATGCCCAATTGCTATATTCACATCTTTTCACACCGATCGATTGAATTTTTTGATGTCATGTCACACAGTAAAAAAAAAATTAACAGGCGCGTAAAACTTCCTCTCGTACAATTCCAAGCCACATGAGATCTAAACAATGACATTGTTTGCAATCTTTCATGTACCATACAAAAATGTCTGAAAGCTTTCATATAACAGGCTTGATTCAGGTGTTATCTGGCTTAAACTTACATGAAATATTCAATTATTTTCTGCCAAATGTAGCATTCCCTATATGTGCATTAAATAACCCAGAAAATTTAACATTTCTTTTCACAAAACAAAAAGAAATCCGGGGAGGAAAAACATCTTATTCTTAGATTCTAGTAAACCTACATTAAACTACGCACATAAATTTCAATACATTACTACGTCCCTAATATTTCATGTTTATACTAAGCGAGTATAGCTACCGTTTATGCGAAACTATGCATCAACCACACAGTTTTAAAGAAACATTTTATTTTCTGCTTAATAACGCCTGAATCTAGTCTATTGTATGGGAGATTGCAAATGGAGGCTTGAAATGACACGAGGGGAAATTTTAAGTGCCTTTTTAAATTCTTTGTTTTCTGTGCATTATCTATCTGTTTGTGTGAACTACTTAGTTTAGTTTTTTTCTGAATGTAGTTCTTTTTTATGGCTGCATCCCGTTGTTTACCTTTAACTCTCAGTACTTGTGTAGCGGTTTGATCGTTTCCAACAGTATGTTTCAAAATGCATGTACTTTCAACGGAACAACGTCGAAATATTGTTCACACAAATTGTGTACAGCACCTGGATATATTTCTGAGGAAGTTGTCAAAAATGGTAGGAGTAAGTGAGAAAGCCGCACGAACAGCGATCAGAAAGTTAAGTAAGGATAACACATTTGAGGATAGAACAAAACCTTGTCGAAAAACAGAGGGCCTGCTAACCCTCGTTTGAATAAACGTATAATGAGAGCATTCGAGCTCAAGAAAGAGGTTTCAGAGCAGAATGTGGTCACCAACTTCAAAGAACAATGCTCATCGTGCCAAAGAACATTTGCATCTTCGACCCAATAAGAGCAGAATCAGCCGTAACGGAGTCCGAAACAAGAACCATCGATCAAGCCCCAGAAAATTGTACGATACGATGCTTTCTGCGAATTCGAACTGTATAATCACAGACAGACGTTTATGCAAGAACAAAATTAATCCATAACTTTGTGTTAATTTTAATATAAAATACGTTGGAAACCACTTGTCACTAGCACCACGTAGTTCACTTAGTCGAAATACTCACTATTGTGGCGAAGATGCGGCATCTCAGCGCTTTGTTTAAAATTGACGGTAATGGAATTTTACACACGCTGAGATTCAATCTTGAATGGCTGTGGTATAATCATGGATGACGAAACCTACCTGAAATTTGACTACAAATGCTTACTGGGGCTCCAATATTATACGGGGCGCGAAGAGAAAGTATTGAACCTGTATGAGACAACATTCAAGTCGAAAAGTTTGGTTAGAAAGCTAAGGTCTGGTAAGCAATTTGTGACTATGATAGGATTTCAAAACTCTGCTACGATGAACTGTGAAATATCCATCAGAGAGTGCATACAAAAACATTACGTGAAATCAACGGTAGAATGGTAACCAAGAATGTTTCATTCGTTCCAAAGGACATGAACCCTTTCAATTGCCAGTAAATTCTACCAGTCGAAGAATTTTGGGCATTGATGTACGCACATTTAGCGAAACAAGTCTCAGCAGCAGATACCATATAACAATTTAACAATTTGAAAAAACGAGAAAATATCAAAATTTGTCGCTAAGAAGTCTGTGCTGAATCTTATGAAGAACGTTCGCAATAAGGTTTGCCCGCTAGCATGCAATCGCTAGATCATGAGCATGTTTGACCGCACGAGGTTATTAATCCGTTATTGCCAAATCAGCTGTTATTACACAGAGACCCAGCAGATGATGTTTGGGACTAACATACATCGTCAATGTTGTAAATACTGGTGATCACCAGAACTAAGGAACTAACTAAGCAGAATTTTGTAGCAGCAGGGTTCGCTTTGGCAAACGATAAGAAGTCTAGTGATATATTTGATAAGTGATAATATTTTAGTATGAGTACCGATTCCCGATGTAATCCGATTTAAACCAATAGTAAGGATGCTATTGTGGCCACTTATCAAGTGTGAGAGTGGGTTTTAATTAGGAAACAAGGTAATTTATACTTGTTATGTCTTGTATTCTCCGTGTGTGGAAAAATTATTATGATGTAGAAGGAGATGTTCAGATGTCGCTCATCACCATGAGGCACCAAGAGTGAACATTAATGTTTTGCTAGAATAAAAGATACGAAGAGAAAGTGGTGAATGTTCTGTCAGTGTTCGGCAGGTTGGAAATAGAACAGATGTTTTTGAAAATTGAGCGAAAGGGCATGTGTACAGTGGTACTCGAACCAAAGACATCATCTTTTTGCCTAACATCCCACTGTGGAGTAGGTCGAGGCAGGGACAAGTCCACCACCTCAACAGGCACAATGATGACGTTTTGGAAAGCGCTCTTGTACCACTGATGGCTTTGTGATAGTTATTCTAACGATATATTGTGTGCACTCTGTTTTTGATGCGCACATGGGAGAGGAACTCTCCTATTTTGGGTTTCTTTTGACGTTGCGAATCACGTTTAGTTAGATACTGACACCAAATTTGAAATTTGTGTTAGAATTACTTTGGAAAACTTATAGGAATATGGTTAAGGCATGGAAAAAAATATGAATTTTAACAGTTGCATAGCCCCTTAAAAATACAAAAATCGTGCACAAGGTAATTGTTTGCAATCTTTCATACAGCATACAACATTTCTTGGAATCTTCCTTAGAACGGACCTGATTCCAATTATAATTATTCCGAACGTGATTTGGCATCGCTAAAACACAGGAGAGGTTGACGCTAAAACACAGGTCTGTTGAGGTGGCGGATTCGTCCGTGCCTTGACCTTCCCCGCGGTGGGATGTTAGGCAAAGGTAGCGTCCTTGGTTCGAGTACTACTTTACCCATACCCTTTCGCTAAATTTTCAATACTTCTATTCTATTTTCAACCTACCGTACACTGACCGAAATTTCAACACTCTCTCTTCATATCTTTCATTCTAGCAAACATTATTGTCCACTCTTGGTGCCTCATGGTGATGAGCGCACATATCTTTATACATTTATAAACATGTTAAAGAGAAGTTTATTCAAGTATTCGATAAATAAATAAAAATATGTGTAGCATAATATGAACAAGGATAAAAAAATATTATGCAGCAATTACATCATGAGATATTTTGTATGAATCATTTAACACTATATGTATTTTATATCCTCTTTGTTCAATCGACTTGCTGTGAAGAAATAAATTGTGAAAATGTTATTACACCTTCGAAGCAGTCTATTGCTACGAATAACATATGTATAGAATATATTCTAAATGTATCGAGCCAAGAACAAATTTTTCAATGTTTTTTTCGGCGTATATTTTTTCTGCTTTGGGCTGCAACTTGTTTTTAGATAGGAACCTGCGCTACAATCCCGTAATTTTATGCTTAAGTTAGGTTTTATGCTTAAGTTCATCTGCCGTTTTAACTTATTACACATGTAATAAGCATGTTTTGGAAAGTAAAGAAAGTAATTTGAAAATCTTGACAACTCATTTAAAAAAAAGTAAACGGAATACGTGGCGAGTGGATCACGTTTTGCTACTTATTACTTTTGTCTTCCCTTAGCTCAGCTACAAAGGAACGCCATGCTGAAGGTGGCAGGGTTTGCTTCCCGGTCTGGTCTGGGAACTTTTCGTTTTGGAAATTTTTTCGACTCTTTGGACATAGGGTATGGTTGTACTTGCCACACAATCATAAAGGGTGATACGGTCAAAATTTGGTCAAGGGAAACGCGTGTAAATCGGTGAAATCGTTTATTTAAAAAATCAAATTAAATTTCTTTTTCAAGTTCAATTAGTATAAAATTCAGGAAAAATCCGAATTGCCGGGCCTTTTGCTTGACCCCTGCCATCAGATTTTGTACAGCCACCTTGTCCACCTTCTTCGCCGCAGAAAGCCAGTTTGCCTTGAACTGCTGCTCGTCCTTAGCAGTTTTTTTGGTCTTCTTTAGGTTCCGCTTGACAATAGCCCAGTATTTCTCAATTGGGCGGAGCTCTGGCGTGTTGGGAGGGTTCTTGTCCTTGGGAACCACCTGCACGTTGTTGGCGGCGTACCACTCCATGGCCTTTTTACCGTAATGGCAAGATGCCAAATCCGGCCAAAACAGTACGGAACAACCGTGTTTCTTCAGGAAAGGCAGCAGACGTTTATTCAAACACTCTTTCACGTAAATTTTTTGGTTGACAGTCCCGGAAGCTATGAAAATGCTGCTTTTCAAGCCACAGGTACAGATGGCTTGCCAAACCAGATATTTCTTTGCGAACTTTGACAGTTTCGTGTGCTTGAAAATATCTGCTACCTTTCTCCTTCCTTTTGCCGTATAAAACTCCTGTCCCGGAAGCTTTGTAGTCGGCTTTGACGTAGGTTTCGTCGTCCATTACCACGCAGTCAAACTTCGTCAACATCGTCGTGTACAGCCTCCGGGATCGCGGTTTGGCCGTCGTATTTTGTTTATCATCGCGATTTGGAGTCACTACCTTCTTGTAAGTCGATAGTCCGGCTCGTTTTTTGGCTCGATGCACGGTTGTAGACGATACACCCAGCTTATATGCGGCATCTCGGAGAGATAGGTTAGGGTTTCGCTTGAAACTACCGGCAACTCTCTTTGTCGTCTCAGCGGCTTCCGGTTTTCGATTTCCCCCGACCCAGACTTCCTGGCTGTCGACAAACGTTCCCCAATTACTTTAATTACATTTGTAACGGTTGATTTGGCAACTTTTAGCGATTTTGCCAACTTTGCGTGCGAGTAGCTCGGATTTTCGCGATGCGCGAGCAAAATTTTGATACGCTGCTCTTCTTGCTTGGACGGCATTTTGACAATTGAAGAGTGAATTCCAAAATCAAAATAGGAACAACATTCTACACACACACACCTTCAAAATGAAAGGTGTTCAGGTTTTTTAAATGCAAAATTGAAAGAAATACGTCAAGTTGATATTGATCAAATTTTGACCGTATCGCCCTTTACTAATGAAAAAATGGTACCTGGCATCGAAAGCTTTTAAGTAAGAACCATAGAAGTACATTTAGAACATTAAGTAGAGGACAAGCAATAAGCTCAATGTGACAGCAATTAGCTTGAAACGCTAAGAAGAAGAAGATTGTTATTAGTATTTATCTTTATTTGGAGCCTTTCAGCCACAGCTGGTTCAGTAGGACCTTTCAGCCACAGCTGTTGTTTTGTGCAATCTCTTAGTTGAATTTTGTTGACAATTTTTTGCAATGAAATATCAGTTTCTCAAAAAAGCATGAAATATGGTTTTTTTTTGCTTTTCAAGATTTTGTTTGTTTATTTGCTATTACATAATTTACAGATGTTGTTACAATGCCATCGAACGAATATCGTTTGGTTGTTCGCGATTTGTATGGTTCATGAATTTTCAGCCGAAAAAGTATGAATTTATCTATAATTTTCCCTCGAATTTTATGGCACTTTTAAAATAAGTATAGTTTAAGGATTTCATAATTTTTTTTTTCGTTCAAGAGAACATGTTTTTTTATGTCCTCCGGATGGATCTTTTATATTGCTACAAAGTACTGCCTTTTTTTCCTCTGTTTGGGACATAAACCACTGCGACCAGTAATATGATCTTTTTTGCATATCCCATATCCTCTGTGCCTGTTACTTCATCACTATTGAGAAATTATGTTGTGAATTCGGTGTTGTTACACTTATCCTTCTCTCTCCAAAGGCACGCTCCTTCATCCATCAAAACCGGATTCATTGCAAAGAAAACAAACAATTACTCCGATGCTGATTATGCATCAGAAATCATCCCAAGTCATAACCAATCCAAACTATTGAACATCAAATAGGAAATGAGAATTTACATATATGAAGACTAACCATGTTTTCCTTATTCCAAGCTCATCCTCGTACAATCGGGGTAAAATCCGAGTGTTGTCACTTTTCATAAGATATAAAATGTAATAAGGACTTAGATATGTTTCTTTGACTACAAAAAAACAAATTTGTTCCCTAGTTTGAACTAATTCGGACTAGGACTCGGTGGTAGATCTGATACTCTGTAACGCACCTAGAAAAGGTGATCTACCAGCGTTACGGGTCCATACACTGCCTTAGTTACGTAAATTAACGAGTTGCCAATGTAGTCTTTTAACATCGAGTGTTTCGTGTACGGTTTGAAAATTGGATATTAATTTACACATGGCATGAAACAGTCTTCGCTGATTTTACAGTTTTTAAGTTACACAACCTAGATTACATCCCGCAATAAGGTAGATCTGGTTTTGCGCCAAGTTGTTAAACGTCTCATCACCGGAGATTGTATCAGGAAATTTGATTTCAAAGATTGAATCATCTGCTGTTTGATTTAAATTCCAAATGTTGTATGTAAATCGGTAAGCCACTTTCTATTTTCGTGGTCGTATGAAAGTGAGGGAATTGGAATCATAGACTGGGAAACGGTGAGCAGTTTTAGATTGTCTTTGAACTGGATAGCTGTTATCACGCTTATGTTTGAACATAATAAACTAGAAAACCTTCTCGACGCAATCTTGCGTAAATCGATATAAACAGTCAAGAATACTTTTGGACTTAATGCTTATGTTGAAAGGGTTTCCAAATTTTAACCTTACATTCAAATATAAACGTCCTGAACAATGTCAACAAGGTCAAAAAGAGCTCGCCCTCGTTTCACGATATGTTAACAATAGAGAGAAGGCAGGCCCATGCTCCCTATCCAAATCGTTTCACTAAGGTGCTCTGATGGTCCCTTCCTGTCCCCGTTATATGTTATTTAATATTTAGTATAATTATTATGATTTTGTCATTTTATTGCTAACCTTGTGTTAGAAAACTAAGCTGAAGTAATATTGTTTAGGGTTTTAAACCGTTGTTTACTTATAGCTTGTCTTCTAGGAGTGTCATATGGTTTGCTAGGGAATAGGGAAGAGAACAGGAAAAAGGATTAAAAGCCATAGTTATTCCGCATGTGAGACTTACATGCTTATTAGAGACCATTCGCGATTAATTTCCAGTCGTTTGCTCAATTTCATCACGTTTAGTTATAAAAAAAAGAAACATTTTACATCGAGCTGCATTTTGAAATATCAGGGCAATGGTCTCCCGTCGTATCTTCAATTGATCATTACAACCAGTTCACACTTGAAACACTTGAAATCTGAACGTGCCCATACCACTTTCTGATCCGAAGGGCAGGGAAAGGACAGCGCTAAAACTGTCGACTAAAACTCATGTACTTAAACCTTCACTAGGTTTTTTTTTCTTCTATGAAGAAAGCCGTAGCCGAAGCCATAGCCGTAGTAGTAATTCTTCTCGCCCAGCTTCAGTACTCATAAACCGTAAGGCAGCAACAACTGCCTTATTTATACGAATTGAAAACATTCATCGCGTCGAGACGGTTTCCACTCAAAAAATCTACTTCATTCCAGGATAATCGTGATGCCATCTTCAACTACGATGATGTCAATCGTAGTTGATCTCATTAACATCGTCAGGAACTAAATTACTAGTAAAATGGTAAACTATAATTTATTTCCACCGGCTTGAAACACCCACACGGAAGAAACAAAGTACCCAACATTAAGTTCATTTTACCTAACTCTGGAGTTACGTGTGGAAAGCCAAATTTCAATATATGCCATAGTACTCAAATTTGAGTAACTGTACCCAAAGTTTATGGTGGGTAAATCTAACGCAATGTAAAAACCAAAAATGAGCACTCTTCCTCACGGTTAGTTAGCAAATGTTATAAAACATTTAAAATAAAGTTCCTTTCTCGTGATGATTGAATAAAAACATTAATTTTCTTGATAATTTTATTGATTTTGTTTATTTCTTAGTTTCCACGATTTCTTACAATAACGGCTAGTTTAGTACCGTAACATATTTATTGTTTTTCGGTATTTGAACCTGATATACGACAAATAATAAAAGTATGCATACGACTTCCATTTTTACTCTCAAATGAGTTGTCAATGAAGTACTTACCTATTGAGTAATCTTTATCTAATGTGCAGAATCAAATTTACCCATCTCTTCAGTTCAACAACAGTTACTAAATTTTAAGTTTGAAAATTCTCAATTCCGTGCACTTAATGGTGGTGTCCACATTAATTTTCGGACACTTTTCTTTCGGTGTAGATTTTGAATTATATCACGGATCGCTGAGACGTTTTACTTACATGACAGTTGAAACACTCGACTTTATGTCGTGGTACAACATGTTTACATTCTTGTTACATTCAGTAAAATGGCGTCGAATCAAGTGGAAGTGCGGCGCACTTTGTACGAATAGCAGCGAAATCCGAATTTATCGGTACGCGATCTTGCCAAGAAACAAAATCTACTGAAAAGTATCGTGTTTTGTGTTTGCAAGTCATTTGAACAGCGCTTGACTATAGATCGGAAGGTTGGAAGTGTAACAAATCGAAAAATATGCTCCCGACAAAGGGATAAGAAGGTGGTAGCCATTATTGAGAAATATCCCAATCTTTTTTCGAGAAATGTGGCTCGCAAAGTTGGGAAGGCTAAATCATACGTACAAAACGTTAAAACAGGAGCAAGGACTGAAGGCGTACAAAGTAAACAGGTACCCACCCGTGATGACAAGCAAATTTTCGCTGCAAAAAGTCGTGCTAAGTAGCTTCACATCAATTTTTTGCAAACATTTTCTTGTATCATAATGTACGGCAAAACATACGTACTCGAAGACTTGAAACAGCTTCCGGGTCTGGCTTTTTATACAGCAAATAAACACCGTTGCCGAGCATTTCCCGAAAAAGAAGGTGTCCCAATTCTCGAAGAAGTATTTGATTTGACAGGCCATATTTAGATGTGGTCGAAGATCTAAAAGTTTCGGCTCTACCAGCACTATCAATAAGGATGTGTACAAGCAAGAATGCCTGCAAAAGCGGTTGCTACTTGAACGGTATAAGATACAAAAGGTCAACTACGTGCCAAAAACAGCCAATGCACCAAACTATCCAGAAGTTTACCCAATATAGAAGCACTGGGCTCTAGCTAAGCGGAAACTCGTCGAAACTAAGTAGAAAGCAAAAGGTACCGATGATTTCAAGAGAAGATAAAGAATCGTCACGGCGGGCGTATCTTCCACAGAAAGTTCAAAAAAATTGCAGAAAGAAAAATGAACATTTTAATCAATTGTTTCTTATGTAGATATAGGACACTATCATTGTGAAATAAACAATCGGTTTTGTTGAAATATTTGTAAATTTGTTGTGCTGTTCGAAATTTTGGTGTCCAAAATTTAACGTGGACAGGCTTTATGCAAGCGCCAGGAATAGTAATATCGTCAAAATATTTTTTAGAGTTGCATCAGTAAGTCCTACTGGGATCCATTGAGGATGCAATAGGGTCTCGCAACTTTGTTACATGCAATTGATCTATTTGTTTCTCCAAATGTCAAGTATGAGAGTTTACTGTTTGTTTTTTGTTTTTCTTTATTCAATAGTTTGTGTTTGTTTTGTTCCAACATCTTGAGGATGGTAACCCAATGGTAACCACAACCGGCCGAACACAGAAAGGGAGCCCTAACCATTTCGCACCAAGTTAAAGTGCTTTCCAGTAGCGCAAACTACTCAGAATCATCTGTAAAATGCGTTTGCCAAGTTTCATTTCAATAGGACCCCCTCGCATTTGACCAATCCGTAGAATTTGGCGTAGTAAAAATATACACCATAAGAAACATCTACGTCCGATTCCAATTTCCCGGATCCGTTCATTTGCAACATTTGAATGCGTGCGTATGATATTTAAAATCTTAGAACTTGATTGCTCATGACAAACAATATTATGCTAAGTCTCATGCGGAGTAGGTCGAAGCTGATTGATTCGTCATTTGGGTGAGATTGATAAGGTGGTTCTTTATCTATTTTGGCACGGGCTGTGTGTTTAAACATTTGCATAAATTAACTTCATCACCTTGCTTATGCAGGCCGTGGCATGTAAACTACTCTAATTACGATGTGATAATTATGTCAAACATAAACATTAAGGTGCTAATGAAGGCAAAGGCCATCTCCTTATGAGTATTCCAGCTCCAAAGAGATTTTTAGTGTATTATGAAAACTTAATCTTTACGATTCTGTAAGCTTCTTACACTCCAGTCAGCTACAGATATTCTTGTCATAGTAATGTCGGATGTCATGCCAATAGTTAACTCATCAACTTGCATTTATAAAAGCCACTAAACATGGTGCATATGGCAGATGTCGTGGTATCCTCTTGCGGAGGTTTGAATTTCATTAGAGTACACCGCAAATATCACAATTTTTTCCAGCAGCTGCTCTTTTGCTCAGTGGTGCCTGCGAGGTCAAAGTGATGGGCATTACACATGTTCTATGTTCTTAATGTGTGCTGCGAAAAAAACCGGTAACACATACCCACCCTTTTGTCTACTGATCTGTAAGTGGCAGGAAGAGACTGGGTAAAGACATTTTTAAAGCTTACACAGTGCATTATGCCTCATTTGTCATCGTGTTTGGTTTCGGGGTAAAAGTAAAAAAAACGGGAGAATCCTTTCGTTGTGGTATGATGACAGGATACAGCAAAAAGATGTGGTGTGTGATGATGCTAAAAGAGGGACGAGGAGAAAAGGTAGCGAAACAAATAAAACCCACTCTTGTCGTTTTAATGCTCCTACAGAGAATGACAGAATGGAGAACGTTTAGGGGGGCCAGGTTTGGATTCCCTTTCGTCGTGAACAAAAATTTAAACTTCATGTGATTCCAAATAAACTACAAAATAAGCATTGACTGGGATTTTTTTAGCGTAAATATTATTGGCTACATTTTATCAAATTACGTACATTCAGTCTGACTTTTCCAGACGAAAGTGTCATATAAATTTCAAGTGGCTATTATAATACGCTAAGCAACAAGATAAAATCGAGAAAAGACTCGTTTCAACCCTGTAAGCGGGAAAATGGAAGGGACCCATATGTTTAGTACATTTTAAAATCTTACGTAATAGGATTAAGTGGGTTTATGCAGGGATATGTACGTGCTGATATACAAGTGTGCGCTTGCTACAATGAGTAAAGATGCAGAAATATTTATGGATTTTGGTACGCAGTAAAAAGCATTCCACTAAACTAACACTGTCCAGTGATATATCCGTGCCAATATTGAAGTGTACACACCTAATCAGAATGTACCTATGGATAATGGATACTTGATATTTGTGAGTTTTCTTTAACTGGATATTTATTTTAACAATTCAAGCAAACTATCGATGTATATACAGAAATGTAGAAAATTCATCAATTTAATGAACGTATTCTAGAGCACCATGCAATTTTCATAACTTCGAATCATAGCATTTTGCTTTCGGAGGCATTCCAACGAAAATGTATGGATTAAAATAGGGTAGGGAAGGCTAAATTAAGGGAGACTGTTAGGAAATAGATCAAAAACTCCTAAATTTTTCAAATTATTCCACATATCATGATACGAACATAGACTCTATCTTTAGGGGTAATGATACGATGTACAAATCATGATTGAGTACCAATTAATTACTGGTATTTTGAAGATTTAAAATACACCATCTAGAAAACCAAAATTACCTGCCTAAGATGTTCGCTTAAATTTTGCTTTTGCGTATTTTGCATTTGTTCGTGTGCACCGGAGGGAATGACTTCATCAGCTTCTTCTCTGGCTTGTTGCCAGAATGTGATGTTGAACATTGAGTTAAAATTTATTTCAGAGTGATCTAAAATCCCCCCTTAATACTTTCAGTAGTTTGAGGTAGATATTTGCTTATGATTGTATTTTCCATCATCTGGCACTAACTGATGCAATGAACAAAATATGTTTTGGAGCTATCGAACAGTACTCAATGATAAGTAATGCTTCACTGTTGCTTTTGAGATAGACCATGTTTCCTCTCTTAGTCTGTTAGCATGGCTATAACGTATCGGTACTGTAACGTGAAGAAAACATTTCCATGATCGGAAAGCAATCCATACGCTTTTAATAAGTCCCTGTAATTGGGAATTTTTTTCCAAAGTTTCTGAGTCTAATACCTGTTCCTAAAGGTAAGCTCCGATGGATATGAAGTTAGCAGAGGGATTAACATCGAAATATTGGCTGTTCTAATTATAGATTACATTCAACCGTGAACGAATATCAGTCCCATATGGAAAATCATCGAAAGGAGAAAACAGCAATCAAAGTTGTGATGGTGTGTTTCATAATGTTTCAACTATGTTTCGCATGATGTATGTTTTATCTAACCTGTAATGTGAATTATGGTGTGTTTAATACTTTTGCCTGAAGAAACTACAAATTTATAACAATTTCTGTGACAAAAATAGCAATTGGACTGATATACGATTATTTTGTATGTTTGATTATAAAATAATCGCATAACAGTCCCGGTTTTTTGAGGAAAAATTAAGTTTGTACAACTTTATGATGTTTGTAGCATTTTCAAGGGGAGTAAGAGAGTTGTTGATTGCTGTTGCTCAGTGGAGCTTTAATAAAACGCGATTTTGTATTTTTGCCTTTAATTGTCGTTGCCATTTGTTTCACATGGTCTCAATTAAGTACATCTCAAACACAAAGAGGGGCGGCCAAAAAATCCAGTATGGATGTGTCTTTGCCGTTCTTACGTATGTCTTGCCGTTTCTTACACCTTGGAGAATAGTTCCGATGAAGATTGTCCCAGATTTTATCTGGCATCAACAAGCATTGAACAGTTTTCCAAAATCAACGTAATTATGGACAATTGTGGCTGTAGTATGGAGTGTGCCATACTGGTATTCAAAGATGACAGAATCGACATGCATATATCCTTTTTGCACATGGATACGGCCGGCCAGAAATGCTTTATATGCGAGTGAGTTAACAGCGTATTGAAAGACCAAGTCGGTATCGACATGATCTGGAATGCAAGCCGTATAAGAAACAACGGGTTCACGGGTTTATGGAGCGTCAACAGCAAGTCAGCAAAGAAGCAGAAATCTTTTAGTTCGGCACGGTGATTGCGAGATTTTATTTTCGGATGAGAAACTCTTCCTCCTTCAGGACAGTCAACAAAATGATCGTGTGTATGGCAAAAGTCATGAAAATTTTCCAAGACATAAACTATCTGTAGAACGCTATCACAATGTGTCGAAAATTATGGTATTGGGCGTTATTCACGATGAGCAAAACTTCCTCTTCTTTTCATAGAACCTAACGTAAAAATCAACACTGAATATTACATCGAGCAGGTTTTGAAGAACCATCTGCTTCCTCGTGCTTCAGCGTTGTATGGGAATACACTATAATGTTTCCTACAGGATTCAGCTCCAGCTCACAAGGTAAAGAAGACACAAGCGTAGTGCGAAGGAAAACTTGCCCGATTTTATCACAAGCGAAGAATGGCCTGCATCTTCACCGGATCTCAGCCCACTTGACTACTTTGTTCGAGGTTATATGCTTCAACATACAGGCACTACGAAAAGGCTTACTTTAGATCGATTTAAGGAACATTTGGTTGATATTTGGGACCAAATTCCTTAGGAAATCGTGAGTGCCAGCTGCGATGGGTTTTCAAAGCGTTTGCACAAATTTATCAAGGAAAGGGGCGAGAGATTCAAATTGAATTAATGTGGTTTATTTGTATAACATATATCTTTCAAATGAAACATAAATGCTTTGAATTGGTGGATTTGTTTTGCTGTAATCCCATTTCGTTTTAATGATACCTATTGTGAGACACCCTGTACACTGCTTAAGGTGGAATCTTGCAAATAAAGAAAATCTAATTTTCAATGTGCTGTGAATTTCTCTGGACGTTCAACGTGCTGTGGATTTCAAAAAGTTCTTGACCATTCGAAGGGTTCGGACATGTTTGTGAGAGCTGCCGATGGAGCTGTATTGCCACTTTATATTGTTCACACTGCGTTACGTAGGCTGCGATTCATGCCTAATAAAAGGAAACACTCCTATTTATGCTTTAGCATACTTCAAGAGATTGAAAAATGTCTATTCAAAGGTCATAACTGGAGATAACGTTGCGTCGATAACAATATCCGATTTGCGTTCCTACCGCAAAACGCTACTCATTTTTGTCAACCTCTGTGGCGTTCTTCAGACCATTGAAGAAATCCTGGAGGCAAACACTGGAAGGTTGGAAAAAGAGCAATCGAAGATCTGTTTCCGTACATCGATTTCCTGGTTTGCTGAAGACTACGATGAATGATATCTAGAAGAACATTGCTCAAAACATTCGATCGGGATTCAAAGTAACTGGAATTTACTCTCTCAATAAGATGATAGTTCTGACGAAAATTCCAGGAGAAATTGAATCTATCCAAGTATTAAGATCCATAAAAAATTTTCGATTATAATTGCGAAAATTTATTAGCAACACACAAAACATTCGATTCTGATAATTTTCTTCCAATTTAATGCAGAAAAGTTGCCACTGCTATGTATTTATTTTAATAATAGGGTATGTGACCCTTAACTCAGCCTATTATGCAATGATCGATAACATTTTTCATTATAACTCATAAAGTTTTTAAGCTGTAAGCGAGATTCAACTAGGTAAACACTTGTTAAGATAAGTTTGATAAGACATTGGGTAGTATGTATCACAAAAAGTTACACAACTCTTTTCATAGAGTCAGAAACATTTCAGGGTTATGGATTTAATGTCGGTCAATACATAGGCACCAAATTGGGTATATTCATGGATGCAACTTCGTCCCATTCGGTGGAGTTATTACTACTCTAACAATAAATTACTGTCTACTCCTAACGCATCGCATGGAGATGAGAAATTATCTGCTTCTTACAAACTTTATCAAAGATCGTTACTTCCACGCATGGGAGAAAACAAAAAATAACAATCAAAAGGACAGAAATTGTGATGAAAATCTGATTGCTCATTATTTTTACGAAATTTAAGTCTTGTAGCTTTTCATTATATTTAAGACCTAATTTTATTTGCCAGGATTATATATTCTTGGATACTGCATCCATTTATTGGAGAAATTAAACATCTTTTTACGTTTGAAGTTGGATGACTGCAGAATGTGCTGAAGATATGTACTATGGTGCGCATAGGTTCCGCTTCCCTACCATACGTGAATTCTTGTATAAACTTCGTGACTAGCGACAGTGATGTCCATATCCTCAGTGTGGTAAAGAGAGATTTGGATTTTTCTACACACTCTTCCTACCTCATTGAGAGCTCTTCTCTCTTGTTTATATTCACCACCGTGTTTGCATACGGGTAGCGCATGTGAGTGGAAAAAAGTGGTTTTTTTTTCACACAACACTTAACATTAGTGCGAAATGTCATCTCTGGCTAGCGCAAACAGTGGGACTGCACTATTTACGCATGCTCCTTAATAAGAGTTTCATCACGCTCACAAATGTTTACTCAAATGATATATAGTATTAACAGTAATTGTGCATCTTTCGGAACGCAATGTTTTCGAACGTTTTAATCGTTATTGTCCCATATCTACTTTACCAACCACAGCTGAACACTACAAAACAGAGGTTTTGAATTTGAAACGCATTTGATAGTAGTGTAGGGAACGGCTTAAGCACCCCAAGACCCTATTCCGAGCACGGGGTAAACGTTAACCTACAACGCTCATTTTTGCAGTATGGTGCTCCATGTAGTGAAGCACCATACTGCAAAAAATGAGCGTTGTAGGTTAACGTTCACCCGAGTAAAGTCTAACATCATAAAGATAGCAATTCGAAAGCTTATTTTGATATCAACATCAAATTAAAATCAAAATTTGATTTCACTTCACAATTTTCAAATTCGATATCACATTTAGTTTTCATCTTGCTGTAATCTTGCGTTCACTTTTCTTTTAAAAAGGTCTCTTTGTTTTCATTGTCTTGACAGATTATCAACTAGAATACTTATTTTGCTATCAACTGAAAAAAAATGTACAGCATATTGACTTTTCAATGTGCTCTCACTGATAGCAGGATCAGTTTTAAATTTGATGTCACAGGGATAAATTTTTGCTATCAATTTTGATCTTTTAACCGTTAAAACGACCAAAACGACAGCAACCTGAGTAAGCATTATCGGCAATTTCACAACATCATGTTGAGTTTTCAATTTGATATCAAACTCTTCTCGGGTACCCCGTGCTTGGAATAGGGTCTTGGGGTGCTTAAGCCGCTCCCTACCCCATCGCATTTCTGAATGATCTTGCCGTTATCGCAAAAAGCAAACCAATAAACCTTGGACAATGCAGACATTTTATGGAATTATCGTGGTCAATTTGAATCCCCAATTTGAATTTCTAAATGCAAAAAATCTAATACAAACTTACTACATCACAAACTTTAATGACTTTTATGCTGTAGTATATCATGAACTGATGGTTGATTTGTTGAATTTTTGTAGAAGCTTTGATTTGTGCCTTTAGAAACTCAAAGTGGTAAAGTAAATCCACTATTTTTGGAAACAATTCATTGTTTAAAGAAGTGCTGTCAACTGTGGATCTGTGCCATTCAAATGAACTTTTATTTATATATCCCGAAGAGGGAAAATAACTGCTATCGCCCCAAGCGGTTCACTTCAACACGGGAACATAGACGGTGAATCCCCAAAGAACTGTTGGAAAATATGGGACTTTTCACCAATCACAGCTTTGACTGTGAATAATGACAAAAAATGTATGTATGGTTCAACATGTATCAAAGTAACGATTTAGATACAACGCCCTCAATTAAAAATCTTTAAAAATTCGAGATCATTCGGTAGCAAACCTTCTGAATGTCATTCCTATTCAAACTTCAAACAATTGGTGCAGCTCGAGTTCACAAGCAAATCAACTCACATTATTGGAGATGGGTTTAGACCTAACTTTTAATCGTTTGGTGTGGTAGAATTGAACCGATTTTTCTGATACCCTATAATTTTCATAGTTCTAGCAGCAATTACCTCTCGAGATTGATCAGAAGTTTTTTTTTCGAAAGAAAATGTTCCTATTTGCCACATTCATGTCACAACATATTAGTGCCAAATGTCCACTGTTACTTCAAGTGTTTCTTCTCAGACGGCGTTCAAATGAAAACATAAAAAATGTGAATTTCAACGATGCGCCTAATCTTAATATCCAAAAGCTACAATCAAAACATTTCTCCCTATCATTCTTCAGATTTCAAATATCCTCATTCAATTATTTTGATTAATCGAATATATACTTATAAAGCCCATGCATTCCACAGAGTTGCATCAAATAGCAGACGAAGTTTCTGTAAGTTGATGATAGGAAAAGTTCATTACTTAGATAGATTTTACATACATTAGCTTCGCTCTCAAGTTGTTTAGAAAGCTGAAAACTGGCTCAGGTACACACTCGTCGGTGCAAGTTTGGCACAGCATAAACTTTAGTTGATTCGATTTGAATTCAGACATGCAGAAAGCAAACCGAATCGAACAAGTTATTTTCTGAGAATCAGACGCAGTACAACGTAGCGTACATTTGCTGCAATTAATTTAATTAGTGTTTCATGTTTTTCTGCAAAAGGTTTTGACGCTCAAAACTTTGAAGATATCGGTTCTGGTATAGTCAGGCATACCAAACTATGTGAAATAGTTACGCATGCAACGAGTTGCAAAATAGAAGTTTTTACATTTACCAAGGGGAATATTGGAATCTTCGATCGATTTTGTTTCTTTTTAGTTTTCCAACGCAATGGTATTGGTCATATTTGAATGAGTCCAAACTATGGAAGATTTATAAAGATTTGATTATTGGGTTGAATGGGGAGGAGCTAAATGAACGCATGATACATTTACCATCGGCATTATTTCCATAACATGCTAAGTATTTCGTAACGAGTAAATTAAACATACATGGGAGAAAATGTCATGACATTTTTTATTGTTTTCTACAGGCAACGAGACATTTCTGCTGCATCAGCCAATGGTTTAAAAAAAATTGTTACATAGATTTATGTCACTCTGAATTTTGTTGATTGCTAGCTTATTATTGAATGATGTTTGTTATATACAATAAAAATATAAGAAAGAACTGATAACCAAAGATTACGACCAAAACTACCAAAATACAGTCGCACGCAATTTTTAAAATATTGAAACTGTAAGTGAAAATAGGGTGACATTTTTCTCTTACTGTTTTCATACCTTTCCGTTCGCTTGAACTGTCCCTATGAACTATTACTAGTGTGCGGGTATCAACTTTTCACAGCACCAAGAACAAGGCTTAACATGATATCCACCAAAAGATAGAATAATTCTTGATGTTTTATTACGGATTGTTGGAAGACATAAAACAAGTGCAGCGTAAATTTTCAATTTAGTGTAAATTTTTGTCAAATTTCACAAAAAATATATAGATATCTTAGACGTTTGGCTTTGTGCTGTAGTAAACCTGAAATCATGAAGTTCGTATAAAGTATCGTTTCGCAATAGTACATACAAATCACAGACACACATAAAAACCATCGTTTAATTGGTCTTCCAATAATGGTATGCCCGTGTTAATGAACATTACGCCTCCAACAGTAAGCTCCAAGGCGTGTCAATAAGTCCATGACGTGTTGTCGCCAGTTTACTCCTGTCAAAGTTTTAATAATCTGCATCTATTATTTTGTTTGTCTCTTGGGTATCAGAAAGTTTTCCGCAAGATGGGTCCGCGTTTTTCTTTGTTTTTTCTTTATTTTTAAATAGAGTGACCCTCAGTTCACGCTCACTCCAAAGACCTCTTGACTGAGGCTCCTGGTATTGGACACTCTCTAATAAAGCATTATCTACAAAAACAACAACAAAAAATTTAATAATGATTGACAATATTTAAATTTGAATAAACAAATGGACTTAACAATAGAACTAAATTAAGAAATGAATAATTCGCTCTATCAAAAAATGTTTTATATTTGTTTTAAAAGAAAAAGGATTTCTTATTTGCGCGTAGAAAGTTGTAATCTGTGAGACCTATGAAAAAATCCAGTTTTGACCGAAAATCGAATGCGCGCGAAATTCCGAAAGATGATTAATTTGCCCGGTGTTGTGAATGTGAGGTGGCGCATCCAAAACTACACAGATAAAAAGAAACATTGAATTTTATGCGTTTTCTAATGCACATAATGGGAATGCTAGATTTGGCAGAAATTAATGGGATATTTCATGTAAATTGAGGTCAGATAACGCCTGAATCTAGCCTGTTGTATGACAGACTACAAACTTTGTTGTATGGTTCATCAGAGACTACAACCATTTGCGTTGTTTACGCCTCCTTTGGCTTAGAATTCAACGAGGGAAAATTTTACGCGCTTCATAAAATTAATTATTTTTTTCTGTGTAGGTTACAACCATAACCAGGGGATTTGAAAAAAGAAAAGCAAAGGAAAACGATCCCATTTGACCAAGTATAGAGCTCATTTCCACAAGGAAAACTCACGACACATCAATGCAGTCCACATGTGCAATTTCAATACATAAAATATATTATTTGGGCTGCGGATGGCCTCCTCATTCTCCGGATTTAGCTCTGAGCGGCTATTTTTTGTTCACAAAGCTGAAGAAATGGCTTGGTGGAAAGAGACGTCCATGATTCAGAAGTGATAGACAAATTGAAGAAACACTAGACAAAGCATAACGTTTGCATTAAAAAAATGGACAAAAATTGCTAATTGTTCATGAGTTTTTCTTCACCCGCACTGACAAAACTACTCACTCATCAATCATAGTAACCCATGAGTAAGCACACGAAATTTGACAGCTCTATCAGTCGAACTCTAACCGTGATGGCAAAAACAGTGAAGCAACTCCGTTCAGAAGTGTGCACGTTCAAAGAACGGCACCCCACTGCGTCGAGAACGGACATCGTGTGGTATTTTGTGGATGCCAGATACGCCCGTTCCGGCATCTACAACATCTTGGCACTATTAGACAACAAGCAGATCATCGAAAAACAAGCCCGGTTCTGGACGGCCGACGACCTTGAACGACAAGAAGCTCCAAAGGATGCTGAAGAGGAAGACCGAGGGAAAAGTGGCTACATCGCTGCGTGCGCTTGGCCGGGAGGTGAACAGTGACAGTGCCTGGCGAACATGAACATGCACGTCAGGAGGTGGAAGTCACGTCCACTGGTTTCGATGCGGCAGGCAATGACGCAGCGGCAGTGGCTGAATAAGATGGTCAACTCGATTTTCCCGGCGAATCACGACGTGGCGGTGGTGGCAGACGATGAGATCTTTCTCTGGATGGCAACGAATGGCAGGGCAGTCATGGACCTTAAGATCCGCCGTTGTATCCTCAGATACAAAATTGCAATCAACCGTGTTCAAGAGTTTCCTAATTATGATAAGAAATCTTTATAAGTGAGCTTCGTGGCCAAGCGGTTAGCGGCGTCACCCATCGTTAAGACGAATACCAGGAAGTGAGGATTTGATTCCCACTCCAGACTATGGAACTTTTCGCTAAACAAAAATTATCCATACTGGTCACTGGTTGTGTTAGGTTAAGTTGTCTGTTGTATTTCGCTCTATGTTCAATGTTCAGTCTGTACCACCTCTAGTAGAAGACGGTGTAAATTACTCTTATTTTGTTTTATGTTATATCTTCTCTAACAATTTATTTTTATTAATGAATTTAATTAGTATTTATGAAAATATATCATTTGCTTGATCATTGATTGATTGATGTATTTGAGAATTAATTCACTTTTTTAATCAAAATTCGAACCTTTGACCTCTGATAAATTCGAACCTCTGTTCCTAACAAGTTCCTACCTCACGCCTCCATGAGTCATATAATCAGTGCCCAAAGCAGTCGAAGGATTTGTTGACTGGACAAGGGTTCGTGGAGTCACCAGTCCCTTGTCATTTGAAAATACGCGGCTTTCAGGCCGTAGTCTTCCAAAGGTCCACATTGAGATCGACTGGCCCTGCTACAACAAGCCACCACGTAGGCTATTCTCTCAATTCTACTAACTTGCAGTCCCGTAGCCATACACTGATAGGCAAAACAAAGTGCCCACCTTATCGTTTTTTCAATTTCTCTCATTAACTTGGGTCAAATTAAAGTAAACACAGTGTAGTTTTTTATTCTTATTTTATTTTGACGTAGACTACGTCTTACGGCAAGGGTAGGGTGTCAAATGAAAATCTAAAATTTTGCGACCGTCACGAAAAACCGTACGTTTTGTACGCGAATAACTCAAATAATCCACGATAGATTTACATGATTTTTTCTTCAATCGGTCGGAAATTTTACCGCGCTCCAATTCAATTGTCAAACATTTTTCTCAATCAATAGTAAACTATTGAAAATAACGCAAATATAAGGTGATGTCTTATAATGTCATTTTGCAGAGTAAATTTACCAAATATCCTATCACAGATTTCAAATCGAAGCAAGGAACGTCTTGTATCATCTTCTTCTTCTTTGTGTTAGAGAGGGACTTTAACCAATCATGTCATTCGACTTTCAATGTACGTCTCGCACGCAGCTGAGAACGGCATAAAAGGCACACATAGGACAAATTTTGCTTCAGTCGTTTGGCAGCATTGAAGCTGTGCGGAGGGAGCGCTGGGAGCTGGTCGCAGGGAGCTGGTCGCAGAGAGCTGGTCGCAGAGAGCTGGTCGCAGGGAGCTGGTCGCAGGGAGCTGCTTCAAGGCTCCACCAAACCGCAGCGTTTTCGAAGTCGCGGCGAAACAATCGCCACGAAGAGGTAAGATGGCGGCTTGCAAAAAACCGACGCGATTGTGCGCCCTCAAAATCCGCCATTTTGCCTCATCGCGACGATCGCTGTTTGGGAGAGGCTTGCTACTTACCACCACCAGCTGCTACGTGACCACCAGCTGCCTCTGCACCAGCTCCGCTGCCGTACAAATGAAGGCTCCACCAAACTGCAACAATTTTTTGCCACCGCGGCAGCGAAATCGCGGTGGAAAAATCACCGCTGTGAGATTACATGGCAGTTTATGGGAGCGCACAAACCGACGCGATGCGTATTTTAATCGAAACGAACCGAGGGAGCGTCAAAGGAGTTCATCAAACGGTTTGTGAATAATCGTTTTGGTTTTCCGTGCGGCGTTTGTGATAGGTTGTGGTTCATGAATGACCTTAAACCGGTCACTACCGTTGAAGCCGAGGTGTTGGCCAATACAGGCGTATCCGTTGAAGGCTTGGCTGTATGCGCAACTTGTCGCTCAAGCATGAAAAAAGGAAAGGTACCTGCGCTAGCCGTGACGAATGGTTTTAGTTATCCGCCTTTTCCATCGAATCCAGCTCTTCCACCACTGGATCCGATAACGGAAAGATTGATTTCTCCACGGTTGCCGTTTATGCAAATTCGGCGGTTGCGTTTCGCTGCAGGTAAATATTTTTGTTTCAACTATATTGTAATAAATTCACAACTACAATAAAACGTTAATATTGTAGGCAGCTACGGTATCATCGGTCAGGTGATAAATGTGCCCGTTGATGTCGACAAGATGGTAAAGGAACTGCCACGACAGCTGGACGACGACAGAGCCTTCAATGTGTCCATCAAAAAGCACATCATCCACAAGTCCAGTTACCTGTCTGGATTTGTGAAGAAGGAAACAGTGAAGGCCTGGTTGAAGTTCCTACAAGAAACCCCTCTGTATCGCCGATACGGTATCATCTTCAACGAAAATCATCTGCGATCAATCGACTCTGACCAGCCAGCTGTCGACAATACTGATTGCATCGAGATGATTGAAGGAGATAACGATGTTGAACTGCTGATAGGTCAGCAGCAAACTCTCATGTGGAATGAGGATAAATGTCTGGAAATAGCGCCGGGACAAAACAGAGTGCCATTGTCGATCATTTATGACGAACATGCTGAGGAACTTTCATTCCCAGACATTTATCTAGGGCACCCTAGAACATTCAACCCAGATGTGCGAGTGACTCCATTCATGATGGCTACCAGTGAACTGCGGTGGCGTGATCGACGGGCTGCCAAGCCAAAACATGTTCTGTATGTTGCTATGAAAATACTTCGGCTACGTGTTTCCGAGGGACTCCAGTGTACCTTCAAGTGCATAGCGACAGCAAACATCACTCGCGGAATGCTGAGCGACAGGAAGTTCCTGGAGGAGTGTATCGATCGGAACTTATCGTTCTTGAAGTCAATCCCAAATTCGGTGCAGTACTGGCAGCAGCGTAAGCGAGATTTGTTTGCGATGATCCGGCAACTAGGAAAACCGACGATGTTCCTAACTTTGAGCGCAAGTGAAACCAAATGGCCTCATCTTTTGCAGACATTGCAGAAACTGTCAGGCGAAAACATCACAGGTGATGAGGAGCTCACGCAACAGCTATCGGCACTACAGCGAGCAACATTGGTGAACGAAGATCCGGTGACTTGCTGCGTGTACTTCAAAAAGCTTGTTGACGTTATTATGCAGCTACTACAGTCATCCAGATTCAGCCCGTTCGGGCAGTTCCGCGTGAAGGAATACTTTAAGCGTATAGAGTTCCAACATCGCGGAAGTCCTCACGCGCATATACTGCTTTGGCTGGATATGGACCCGAAAGAGGCCGTTTCCGAAGACATGCCCGCAACAGTTGATCTGATCAACAGCCTCTGTTCAGTTTCAGCAGTTGCCCTGCCAGACAGCTATGGAAATCAGGTACACAAGCACACTTTCACGTGCTATAAACGAGGTGAGCAAAGTTGCCGTTTCAACATCCCTTACTGGCCCATGGATCAGACAAGAGTTTTGTTGCCACTCCCGACTGATGATGGTCGACGCGGTCAGCTGAAGAAACGCGCCACAGAGATTCACGCTGCTTTGGAAAACAAAGTTTTCGATACGCTGGATCAATTTCTCGAAAACTGCTGCTGCACATACGACTACTACCTCGATATCGTTCGCGCATCCATAAGCCGACCTACCGTTCTGGTCAAACGGTCAATGACGGAATTGTGGACTAACACGTTCAATCCGTGGATTGCTAATGTTCTCCGTTCGAACATGGATCTGCAGTTCATCCTCGAGGAGTTTTCTTGTGCAGCGTACGTCGTCGAGTACGTTAACAAAACTAATCGGGGCATTAGCAGTCTACATCGCGATCTCGTGAAGCTGCAGGAAGAGTTCCCGGATCAGGACTACCAGTCACTGCTGAAGAAAGTGAGCATCAAGATGCTTAATTCAGTAGAAATGTCTGCTCAGGAGGCTGCCTGGTACCTTCTTCGCCAGCCAATGTCTGAAGCCAGCAGAAAGGTCGAGTTCATTCCCACTTTGTGGCCACACGAGAGAACGAAGACGAGAAAGCGTGTGCAGCAGATGGATGCAGAAGGTGTTTCGGATGATTCCACCGATATCTGGACATCCAATATAATCCAGAAGTACGAAGCACGCGATGGGCTAGAGGATGTATGCCTTGCAGATTTTGCAGCGTGTTACGCGAAAGTACAGAAAACGTCGAACACGTACAGTCGTCGTAACACTGCGCACGTATTGCGTTGGCGGTCGTACTCAATGAACGAGCTCATCGACTACAAGCGCGAGATGGTGCTGCTGTTTCTTCCGTTTCGTAGCAACATGTGCGACATACTTGATTGCCAGAAGTTCCTGCAGTTGTACGATCAGTATGAAAGCGTACTTCTGCAGAAGCGGAAAGAATACGATTGCGAGTTCAACCTCGAGCAAACAGTCGATGAGTATCTGCGCATTTTTGGTACAAATGCAGACCAAGAAAAGGATACGGCTGTCGAAATGCACGACGAATGTGTTCGAGTGATCACCATGGAGCCCAATGACGACGATATTCGGAATTTGCCGATTCATGCGCTGACGTCGGTAGTTAAGCAACGCGCTAATGTGGTAAGCAAGCAAGCTTACTGTGAGTTAGTACGAGCCACTAACCCTGAACAGCGATCGTTGATTCTCCATGTGATCCACACGATTCACAGTTTCGACGATTCCCGAAAACCGCTGCAAATATTCTTCACTGGTCCAGCTGGTAGCGGAAAGACATTCACGTTGCGCGTCTTGATGGAGACCTACAACCGATTCAGTCAGGCACACAATGCCCAAAACAACGCATATGTTGCTTGCGCTTCGACTGGAAAGGCAGCTGTCTCCATTGGTGGAACAACGGTTCATTCTGCATTCCGTTTGACCATGTCACGCAGAGTTAACCCGAAAATGAGCTTCGACGTTCTCCAGCTGTATCGGAATGCATTTGCGCACGTTCAGGCAATAATCGTCGATGAGGTGAGCATGATCAGTGCCAATGTGCTGGATTCGGTTCACGCAAGGTTGCAAGACATCAGAGGGAATACGATGATGCATTCGGTGGAATAGACATGATACTGGTTGGAGACTTTCGCCAGCTTCCACCAGTAAATGCCAGATTTGTCTTCAAACCACCCGCAAATTCCATGCATGGCGCTGTGCTTTGGCAATCACTCCAGTTCTATCCCCTTGTCAGAGTTATGAGGCAGAGTGATGAACAGTTTTCCTCTGTATTGACAAGGATTGGTAATGGTGAACAATTGTCAGGTAATAATCTCGCAGCCTTATCAATACTGAATATAATAATATATAGTTTATATTACAGATGAAGAAACGAAGCTGCTGGAAAGTCGTTTCCGTACGGTGCAATGGTGCAAGGAAAATGTGCCCAATGCCATACGGCTGTTCCATCGTAACCTCGACGTAGACCAGTATAACAGCGAAGTACTGCGGGAAACCGATGGCGTGGATTGTTTGGCAGAGGACGTGTTCAGTGGGTTCCGAAATGACGAGCAGCTCGCAAGTGCCAGAAACAAGCTCTATAAAATGAGCGTTGTTGAAGCTGGTGGCTTGCCCTACATGTTGCGTCTTACCACTGGAATGCCGTACATGGTTACAACAAACGTCAACGTCGAAGATGGCATCGTGAACGGAGCAATCGGTGAGCTTATGTACGTAGAACGGAACGACGAAGATTCTCAACAGCAAATAGCTCGGCTGTGGTTAAAATTCGAGAACGATGCGATTGGAGCCATGTTAAGAGTGAAATCCAGGCCATTGGTATACTCTAGACCAGGTATCTTACAGCCAGATTGGACACCAATTGTTAAGCGATCGGCAAACATCACCCTCGGATGCATGAAATGCAAAAGGATGCAATTCCCGGTAGTCAGCGGATGTGCTCTTACGGTGCACAAATCACAGGGTGGCACCTTCCCGCAAATCGTGTACCACTACGATAAAGGACAGGAGCAGCAATTGGTGTATGTTGGCCTCTCCAGAGTATCGTCTCTCGATGGCCTTTACCTCACTAACGCCAAGGACGAATTTAAGTTCCATCATGCTAAGGGCAATGATTCGCCAAAAATGCGGGAACTGCGAACGGAAATGGAGCGTTTGTCGAATCACCGTCTGAACACTATTGCTGACGAGTTGGTGGAATTCGTTGCAAGCAAAGACAGGGGCGTTGTATTGGTTTCGGCCAATGTCCAGAGTCTGAGTGCTCATGCACTGGATATTGCCACCGATCATGTGCTAACGATGGGAGATATTTTGGCGTTCAGTGAGACGTGGCAAGATGACCGAACCACAACCGAGTTAGCGGGATACACGTGCATTTCGCAATCGAAGCGTCCCGGTATGAGAGCAGCGGGTGTGGCCATTTACCAGCACAATTCAGCATCCCCTACCGCGGTTCTTCATTCGATCCAAAAGCTAAGTGCAAACTACGACGAACAACTTGGATTAGCGGACGAGTACGGCGACGTTTGTGCTGTTGAGGTCCAGATTATGGGTATTCGTACTCTCTTAATGTCACTATACATTTCACCAGGCACCACCATTAAACAGAAGAAGTTCTTCATTGCGCGAAATCTAATTTTGTATAAGAGATCGAGTATGCCCATCGTCGTGACCGGTGATTTCAATATAGATGTTATGAATGGGAAAAATATTGAATTTATCGATTACATGAAGCAGTATCTCTCCTTGGAACTGCAAACAAACCCCGCACTAACGACCACTCTCGGTGGAACCTGTTTAGATTTGACATTCACTCGCAACATAGATCTGAAATGCAAAAGGTACTGCTCGTACTTTTCGTACCACCGACCCATACTGTCGATACTTACAGTATCTAGCGGTAAGTTTCTCAATAATGCTAAGCAGTATTTTTATTAATAATGTTTTGCAAACATCTTTCAGAGCCACTGCCATCCCGAGAGCCTGTCTGATAGATCATCGCAGCACAATTATTTTTCCTGCAGTCGGGGCATCTTTGCTGATTGAGGGTCTTGAATCTCCTTCAGTTAAGCTCTGCCTTGTTCTGTCATCGCGATGAGTACAGTACTAGCCTTCATTTATATTTTCAATGTGTTTTACGCGTCCGTGTGTGATTCTTTGACGATTTCAACAGCATGCATAATGATCTCTCGCCAAGTTTGTCGATGGAAGATTCCCTATCACAGACTACTAAGTCTTGGCACAACGTAGTTGGCAACACATAGCATTTTGTTCGCGTTTTCGCTAAAGTTGTATAGTGTACAATTGTGAAAATGAGCCATGTCGGAACTGTCGATTTACTTGGAAGATGATCCATTTCCCCAGGGTAATATTTTTGTTATTATTGGGTTTGGAATATATCTAAAGATTTCTTTAAATTTCCGTTTTCGATGTTTAACAGAAATCTTGGATATCGTGAAAGTAGTTGAAACGATTCACAACCGCCGCTCTAATGTTGTCATTATGAGCATAGAAATTGAGAATCTCAGCGCACATGCAGCAGACGTTTCAGCCGATAGTTCACTAACAGGGGCGGACTTTATTGCTGTAAGTGAAACTTGTCAGGAGGATGGTGCTGCAGTCGAAACCGGCTTCGATTGCATTGGTCAGGCAATGCGTGATAGCGTGAGTGTTGGATGAGTGGCCATATATAAAAGGCGTACGGCCCCCTTCACCACAAGACCACACATCATCGAGAAACTTTGCGCACCTTACGACGAGCAACTGGGAGTAGCCGATCAATATGGCGATATCTGTGCTTCAGAGCTAGTTATACGAGACACAGCGACGTTGCTCTTATCGATTTTCATTTCACCAGGTATGATTTAGAATTAGATTTCTTTGTTCGTTTGTTTGTTTGATATATTGTTCAACACTTTATATATGATTTTGCCAGGTCTCACAATCAGAAAAGGTATGCCAATTATTGTGACTGGCAATTTTAACATCACTGTTCCAAAGTCAGAGAAACTTTCCTTCATTGATTTCATGAAGAAGTACCTTTATCTCGACTTGGCTTTGAACTGTGATTAAACAACTAGTCGTGATGAAGATTCTACCGCTTTAACCTTCGTTCGTGACCTCCGTTTGCAATGTCAGCAATATTATGCATTTTTCTTGAACCACCGTCCAACGATTTTGATTTTCGACGAATAAACATTTAGTAATGTCAAGCGATTATGATTATAAAGATGAGCAAAACTATCATTAATTTAATAATTTTATATTCCCTAACAGATCCTCAACTATCTAGGCCTTAAAGATAGTCCATCGTAAAACGTGCAACCGTGGCCGTGTCATCATTTAAACCAAAAGGCCCTTTTCAGGGCCACCAAAGAGTTATAAAGAGTGTTCAAGAGAATTTTCCCACGCACTGACTTCATAAAACCAAACGGCCCTTTTCAGGGCCACCAAAGAGTTATAAAGAGTGTACAAGAGAATTTTCCCACGCACTGACTTCATAAAACCAAACGGCCCTTTTCAGGGCCACCAAATAATATCTCAAGAGCGTACAATAGAATTTTCTTACATACTGGATTCAAAACGCTGGTCTAATGTCCCAAAAGAGCCGCACCCGTCATATTGTGACTTAAAACTGCTTCTATCGGTAAGGGTAAGCGACCGGCACGAATAATTGAAACCCTTTTAACGCTAATAATAGCCACACAGAATTTCCCTGACAATAAAATGCATCACTTGGTTTAACGTAGTCTACGTCAACCGGTCGTGTCTTGTACACAACCCCACTGATTTTTTTTTATATTCTTTTTAAGTTTCACTTATGGAATACTGAAGAAAAGGAGTTTTACTTAAAGAAAAAATAAATCAATTTGTGTTGAAAAAACAAACAGTGACAAAATAAAGTGCCCACTTCAAAAATCGATATGTTTTTGACAAGTTTCCATTTGAAGACCCCTCGATTTATGTTTTGATATTTTGACATGTTTAGAAGCAAACGGCTCAACTTGGTGCATTTGTATACGTGATTGCATTTGATTCAATTGAAAAAAAAATGGAGAACGTAGTGATTTCGAAAGCAATTCCCTTGTGTATCCGAAAATTGGTCGTTCGTGATGTGCAAAACGGTGAATCGCACCGGGCTGTCGCTAAGAAGTACAGTATCAGTAAGGCAGCGGTTGGCGAAATTCTTCTGAAGCTTAAAACGTTTGGATCAGTGGTGGATCGCCCTGGCAGGAAGCGGAAAACGTATGCGAGAACGGACACCAAGATCATGCGCGAAGTCAAGAAGAACCCGAAGGTAACTGTCCGCGAGATCCAGGAAACCCTTCAGTTATCAGTTTCCGGTCGAATTGTTCGTCGCCGTCTCGTAGCACAGGGGTTGAATAGCAAACTTGTCCGGAAGCGCCCATTTATCAGCAAGGCAAACAAAGCCAAACGGCTTAAGTTTGCTAAGGAGCATGCTGATAAGCCCCTAGAGTTCTGGAAAATGGTTCTCTGGACGGACGAATCAAAATTCGAGCTGTTTAACCGAAAGCGGCGGGTACGTGTTTGGTGCAGATCGGGAGAGGAGCTTCAGGAGCGCCACATCCAAGGCACGATGAAGCATGGAGGTGTAAATGTGATGGTCTGGGGGTGTTTTTCGTGGGGTGGAGTGAGAAGCATTGTGAAAATCGACGGGATAATGACGGCAGATTCTTACATCAACATCCTGCGAGAAAATGTGGAGGTTTCGCTGATCCAGACGGGCCTTGAAGAGAAGTTCGTATTCCTGCAGGACAACGACCCGAAGCATACTGCCAAGAAGACCAAGTCTTTCTTCCGGTCTTGTCGGATCGAACCGCTGGAATGGCCTCCACAAAGCCCGTACCTCAATCCCATCGAGAATTTGTGGGCGATTCTCGATGCCAGGGTTGACAAAACTGGTGTTACCAATAAAAATAACTATTTTGAAGCCCTGGAGCGCGCCTGGGAAGAGCTAAATCCACAGCACTTAAAGAACCTGGTCGAGAGCATGTCGAAGCGCCTGCAAGAGGTCCTGAAGGCCAACGGAGGACACATCAATTATTGTTTTTATTTTACTTTAATTTATGTTTTCTGTAGCCTAAATGAAGTGGGCACTTGATTTTGTCACGGTTTTTTTTTCAACACAAATTGATTTATTTTTCTTTAATTAAAAGTCCTTTTTTTTGCAGTATACCATAAGTGAAACTTAAAAATAAGATAATGAAAAAAAGACAGTGTGTTAACTTTAATTTGAATCAAGTGAATGAGAGAAATTGAAAAAATGATAGGGTGGGCACTTTATTTTGCCTATCAGTGTAGGTGATTCTTACACTGATGGTAGGTTCTTATCACATCACGTCACATCACATCTATTTTATTTATAAAATTATCAATAAATTATTCAATAATTTTTTCGTTACTATGTGCAATTTATCATGTATTTATTAATCTAGTTTTGAGTATTTAAGTCATTTTCTTTAGTGATAAATTTGTTAATTCAGTGATGAAATAATTAATTTATTATAACGGAATATGATTCTAAGTTGCTACGATTAGTTTTGAATTTATTCAATTTAGAGATTTTTTTTAAATAAATTATTAAATTCATTCAATTCTTCAAGTTAAAATTTATTTATGTTTTCTTTTGTATATATTTCTAAAATTATTACAAAATTTATTCTATTCGTAAACAAATCAATTATTATACCTTTTTTGTTTAATAGATTTTTATAAATATTTATGATTAATTGATCAATTTACTTTTCTCCTACTGTTTTTTCATTCAATATTTTAATATATGAATTTTTAATTTTAGATTTGAAATACATAGATCTACTATCTTTTCTGTTGATATTTTGTTTAGTTGCCCAACATGTCTACAGTTTGAATATTGTTTTATATTTTTTAATAATTTATATTTATATGTACTCACAAATTAATAAATGAATGTCAAAATCTTATCAACATTTTCTTTATTATTTTTTTTCCTTCTGTTAATTTTGTTTGAATTTTTTAATACATTTTTCTTCCTAGAAGGTTTGAGCTGTTAAATCAAAAACAGTCAAAAACAAATTTACTTAATGGCTAGCTCACTTTTTTCTTTATACCTAACCTAATTATTCTTTGTTAAATGTTAGCTTTAGGTTAACGCTTTTGTATTTGATAATAGTATATATACGACAGGATGCGAAGGTTTTCTTTCAGTCGAGTTATTAGTATTCGACACTGATGAAGTCTGCACATTGTTGACGAAATACGCATATCTGTCAAGATAAGCAATAAAAGTAGTTGACATTTATTGGAAAATTCTAATTTTTCTTCACCTTTTTGTTATTATTAAATCATAATATGCATAATATATTTGATCTCTTATGCTAAATTTTTTTTGTTAACATGTTTATTGAGGCAATCAATATTTTAAGTTCTCGAGTAATTCATGATTAGGGCCTAAAAGCCATTGGTAAACAATGACTTAAAACGTTGATCTCTCACGAATCACGAAAATTCTACTATATCCAGCTACTCCATATGATAGAACTAACATTATTCTACCAGATGCTGCTTTCATTTCACCAGAGTGATTTAAGATTTAAGAGAAATCGACATTTAAAGTCATTGTTTACAAATGGCTTTTAGGCCCTTAACATGAATTACTCGAGAGTTATGCTGTTGATGAATATTTTGTTTGGTTCATTCCTCTGCGGTTGACACTTAAAAATTAATAAAAAATTTACACGGGAAATAATCCACACATATTTATTGGCAAAAATCCATGGAAAATACCATATAATAATTATGTGTTCACCCATAAACAGAACCCTCTGAGAAACACAAAAGAAATTTATGTCTCAAATGAAAAGTATGAGTGGCCACACATAGTAGTTATGTGTACATAAGAAGTATGTGTGACTACAAATAGCTATCATTTGTGGATCACATTGCAAAAATCCAAGTGTCGGACACATAGATATTATCATTGCTTTTTTCTGAGTATAGGGTATTTTATAAAACTAATGGTGCTGAATTAAAATAGATCAGATAATTTTACTTTCGTTGATACTATTGACCTGAAATTTATGAGAAACCACTTAAAGTATAAAAATAAAATAATTCTATAATATTGATTTTCGATGCAAGAATCACAAATTGATATATCAATGTATTTGCCACACAATAAACAGCTGACTCTGCTGAATAACAGTGGGTTGTTATCCACCTACCACAATTGCTCAGTTGACTTGTAGTAAACTACGCTGATTTTCGAGGGTTATACGCTTATGACCTCCTCTAACTATGCACAATATTCTAACTACGGGTCCTCCCTTAGCTTAGTCGGTAAAGGCGCGGCTACAAAGCAACACCATGCTGGATGTGGCTGGGTTCGATTCCCGGTCTGGTCTAGGAATTTTTCGTTTAGGAAAATTTCTCGACTCCCTGGACATAGGGTATGATTGTGCTTGCCACACAATCGTACTAATGCAAAAATGGTACCTTCATCGAAAACTTTTAATAACTGTGGAAATGCGTTTAGAACACTAAGCTGAGAGCAAGCAATAAGCTTAAAACGCTAAGAAAGAAGAAGAGCTACGTACACAAAATCAGTTCTAATGGTTTGTGTACCACCGGTAAATCAGAGTGGGTGGTTTGTATCATCTACTGTACTATAGGAGACCTGGCTGGTATAAATAGTTGAATTGGTTACAAAAAAAATCCTTATATAAAGAAAGTGAACGTAAAAGCGAGCGTATAAAAGATATGTTTTATTATCGTCGATCATTGTACGTCATTAATGGCACAGCCCACCAAGAGTGCCCGATAGAATCACTTTGCAAAGTTTCAAAGTAACGCTCCTCGTGCTTCTGCTTTGTTTTCGAAGTAGGCAAAGACAAAACAGTCGCATTTGACGAAATCATTTTCACGACATTAATTAAATCACTGCCTGTTGCTGATTAATGCCAAAGGTTCAAGTTACTCGCTAAAGGAGAAATTAGAATCACCAAAACACTCACCAATCAAAAGATAGGTATGTTTCTTTCATATGCCACTCTCTGATTTAGCTCTATCGGAGAGCACACGAACATATTTTTCGTTTGTGTGTTGTAGGTTAAATTACATAAAACAGTAAATCATGGTCTTCGTGGAGGCCTTTCGGAATTTTCCACGGAAAGGTTTTGAATTGAAATGCTAAAATGCCTGTGTTTACCAAGATAAGAACATTTCAATTCTTTTCGGTAAAGTATAAGAAAAACTCAAGAGGTACGCAATGGACGTAATATTAAGCATTTTGAGCTGGCAACCTATTTTTTTTCGAATGGTTGTCTAAAATCACCTATAGATATGAGAAAGTAGGCACCAAATGAAAGAATAGAAGATTTAAGTTAAAAGTTAGCCTCAGTCTTAGGCTGTCTTGTCAGCGAAGGCATCATACTGCGAATTTTCAGACAGCGTGTAGGTTTGGATACATTTCTCGAACACAAGATATACACAGTCATGCATCCGTATACGTATTTATACAGAGAAAGCTCTCAATTACTAAATTTGCAAGTTGAGATCCGGTAATACTCTCGCTTTAGAAAACATTTAGTTTCTAGAAGATTACAGATAGTGAAATGTACTCAGGTATCACTAATATGAAATAAAATTGGTATTGATTTGAGCAATAATGTCGGTTCGAATGTTTAAAAGAGGGATGCTAACAGTCACTTCAAACGAGTGACATTTTAAAGAACTAAGGTGCTTATAAACAAGCCGCATAAACTCGAGAAGAAACAGAGAATGAGTTACCTTATCGATGCATGCAAAAGTCACAGAGAGACACGCTGCATGTTGAAAATTTGCTGTTGCAGGTTCGAAATTTGTCGCTTCTGATCTGTGCTACATCCTTTGCTATCACGTGGTGTTTTTTCGAACATCACCCACCGGTGAGATCGAGGGTGACTGTGAGTGATTTCTAAAAATATATCTAGCATTAACGGAGAAATTCTATTATGAAACTTACGAGACATATTCTCTGAGAAGTATACGACTTGGTCTCCGTTGGATATGAATTACTCCTGAGTGTTTTGCCTCGTGCGACGTAAGAAACGTGGTGATTTTCGTCGTGGATCAGCAAGACATTTTTGCCTCCTAATTGGGTGAATAGATATTTGAAAAATGTGCATTCCTATAAGGAATGTAAAACAACCATGTGGTGAGTAGCATTTGCTACTGGTTGTTCATGTTTTTAAGTTTCCCGATAGTAAATAATCGAATTATTGTTGTTATATCACTGAATAGTAAATACTTAAAAAAAAAGGTTAATGTTGTCGCACTAACAATATTTTTGGAATTTTTTTATTGCAACAACGAGGTAATCGGAATGGTTAAATAGTTATGACCTTGAAGATAGCAGCAACCAACGGCATTTTAAATGCTAATTAATCGTTATTAGTACAGCAATATTAACATTTGTTCATTTTATTTTACGTGTTAATTGGTTAATTGACAAAAAGAAGTAAACCATGTTTTATTTGCAAACAAATATTTGTCGTGTAGAACGTTGCATTTTATCACAAAGGGGTGATTCAAAAATGACGTCCATCAAATTTCAGGTTTTTAGACCCCCCTCCCCCCCCTCTGTCACACTTTGTCACAAATATGATTACCCCCCCCCCCCCCTTGGATGTCACACTTCTGAAAAAAAGAATATATGCATATTGGTTTTGTCGATTTCAATAATAACGTGTATTTTAGTTCAAATTGAATCATTTACATAATTACATGTGTATAGTTCTTCTGTCCACGGATAGGTGAAGTGTGTTTTGAAATAACTGGCAGAGATAAATCAAGATATTCGTGACAGATGGACTTATCGTATGACATGTTTTCTTCTGCAAAAAAACGTAGTTTTTTAATATATATATTTTTTAAACTGCACTCATTTAAGAAACACGGCAGTTTTGAATTTGAAATAATCTTAGTTGAAAAGCAGAAAAAAAATTGACTGATTCTAATTCAGAAATGCCTATTCAATTAATAATTTCATTGTATATTTTTATTACTCTTGATAAATATTAAAGGTGCGATAGTTTTTGAAGATACAAAAACAAAGCTTTGTTAAAATATGGTGATTCGTAGCTTTCTCTCTAGATCACATCGGTATGAGTGGTTTACATTAACATCTTTACAACCATAGAATTAACTAGATTAAAATAGACAAAATTTAATAAATGGGGAGTTTTAGTTGAGTTTCTAACATTTTTACATACATTAATTGTTATGTTATTTATTCTCCATGCGAGGAGTTACATTTTTAGTTTCTCCAATAATACTTACTTTAAAAATTCATAACTCATGAACCACACTCTATAATGCACTTACACATCTATGAGATAACCCCGGGTCTAATGTGGAAACCGGTTTTTTTTCTTCACTTTTGTGCATAAGTAACAGATTTTTGAGCAAAAGTTACCCCATAATCGGGCAAAATCTGGTTTAAACACCAGTGACTGATGGCAGTTCAGTTTAGGTGAATAATTTAAGTTTGCAGTGCAAAATTTGTAAAACATAAATTGAGTTGTAAAAAGTGCTTGAAATTTTCTAATCAACAGAAAAAAAAGGTCTGGAAAAATATTTACACAACATAATATATGTTTGTACATCGTTTGTATGTCGAAAACATTCAAACCAACTTTTATACGATTGAAAATTTTGATATATCAATATTGGATGTTTATCCATTCTCGAGATATGGAAAATTATATGGAAATATACATAATTTTTCTTGTAGCGCAAAACATCATGATTCGTAGAAAAACGTTCTGAAAAATCTTGAAATTACTCATAATTCCGAAAGAGAATATGATCAGAAAGTGGAAAAGAAATGGAATCATGAATACAAATGTGAAAGCGGTGAGTTTTTTGTTTTTGAAATACATCGAGGATTTTCAAGATTTACCTTGAACAGTCTGGGAAATTCTACTGAAATGATCCCACTTTGACATAGGTTTCAAGAAATCAATATTTCAATTTTGTGGGCAATTTTGGTATAGACGATGTTATTTTTCGATTTTCCTGAGCCCTAGAAACTTTTGTGTAAAAAAATTGCCATTGCATAATTTTTCAGCTTGCTGAGATAATTTAAAGCACTTTCCACCACAAGAATGTTTTCCTAAGACGATCAGTTCTCGAATTAGTTTTTTAAATCACAATTAGTAAAATTGTAAAAAATTTCATAAATTTTTTCATACCTCAAAAAAGAGAGAATACCCTATTTTGAAACTTCCATATAGGACTGGAATCAAAATTTCTTGTTGATGATAAATTGATTAATTTTTTTTTCGCAAAGGATGGTGCTTTATTCAAAGTTCCCGACCGTTTCTCCCAACGTTGAAATTGTGTGCAACACTTAATCTAGATCATACTTCTTATTGCCAAGGAAATTTCAAGCACTAGTCGATTCCTTAATTATACACTTTTTTAAAGTAGCAGGTTCTTCCTGACCGCAATCTCCCCCATCCTTAAGCACTGTCCCATTTTCTACAAAATCAAGATTTCAAGATTTATGATATTTTTGTTACTTTAAAAATAGAAAATGCTAACTGAAAAGTTTGTTCGCGTACGTATTTATTTTTAACAATGCTGTTGTTGCATTTCATGTTACTCCAAATTCTTAACGTCACCTCTCTGCCCAGCAACTAACGACTGTTCCAGAAAGTATAAGCACACCTTATTTTAAAGGTCATTTTGAATATAATGAAATATTTCAACATGTTTTGGCTGCGTCTTTTGTTTGCACATTTCTGAATGACGTAGCATCAAAAAAGTGCTTACTTGTGCACTGTGAGCAGACTCTCCGTGAGAAAATTGGCCAAGGAAGAGGGTGTAAACGTCGGAGCGGTACGATCTTTGATTCGAAAATATAGAGAACAGTGTACGTTTGAAGATGCGCCAAAGATTGGTCAGAAATCCGGTCCTGTTAGTCCGAATATCGATAAAAAGATCAGGGATGCCTATAAGCGAAAACTAGTGACTTCCGTTCGGGATGTTGAGAAAAAACTAGAGACCTCATCGAGTAACGTCATGCGTGCCAAAGAAAGACTTTGGCTAAAAACATACCGGAAACAGAAAAAACCCAAAAGGAACCCAAAACAGGCCGCGTCCGTGAAACCACGGGCCCGCAAACTCTACGATTCGTTATTGTGTAGAAATTCTGGGTGTGGACGATGAAACGTATGTGAAACTAGATTACAAAACGCTTCCCGGACCACAACTCTATACTGTCAGCGAAGACAAAGACATCCCTGAAACGTAGAAGGCAATTTTTACCGAAAAATTCGGTAAGAAGGGTATGGTTTGGCAGGCAATATGCGAGTGTGGTAAAACATCTAGTCCGTACATCACAACGGAGATGATGAACACTCAGAAATACGTTAAGGAATGTCTCCAGAAGCCATTATTGCCGATGATCAGGCAGCACGAAGGTCAAGTAGTGTTTTGGCCTGATTTGGCGTCATGTTATTACGCAAAGGACACTTTAGAATGGTACAAAAGTCAAAATGTATGTTTCGTGCCGAAGGACATGAATCCTCGAACTGCCTGGAGGCACGTCCAATCGAGACTTTTGGACTTTATCCAAAGCAAAGCTCGAAAATTCATAAAACCAGCGGACGACATCCAAAAATTAAAAAAGATTGACCAAAAGTGGTCAAAATGGTGGAAGTACCACTGTGCAGTGCAGAATGGGTCATGTTCGAGGAAAAGTTAGGAGTCTTGGCTATGATTAAATATTTTGATTAAACGAGAGTAAAATATCATATGAAACACAAATAAAATTATTGAAACTAAAAATAAACATGCCTTGTTCGTAATTTGACAGTGTGCTCATACCTTCTGGAACAGTCTATATGCTTGGTTACTCTCTATCGGAGGTCGTCCTGTATCAGGCCGCATCTTGAGACGCTTGGTAAGATGAGCGTTTGTTTCAAATTCTTCCTCAAGAATCTTCTTTCGGTTCAATCTGCTTGTCTTTTGACGTTGCTGATTTGATTTCTACTTCTCCAGGGCCATATTTAGCGCTTTCCTGCGGTTGATCAGGTCAGACAGCGTCTTTTCTGTACACCCGAAAGCATGCCATTTCGCTCTCTAATCAGCAGGCTGTAAATCTCGGAATTAATAATATCCAATTCTTTGGAAATTGCATCCTATTTAGGACATGCAAAATAAGAGGGAACTTTTTTTGTTCGAATCCGGAGGAGCTTGTGAAGAACTGAAAGGCTGGAGTTCATTCATCTGGTGGTATTTTTGGAACATTTTTTAAAAATCCCTCCATTCGCAACAGAAGGTCTGCTGGCTTAAAAAAAACCTTCAGTGTATCTATCGATTTCAAAGCTTTCGTTTCCAAGGTGCTGATTTTTTATTTGAAAAGTTCTTCACAACAGGATTCTCGTTCCCAAAAATGAACACAATAGGATTTTCAACAAAATCAAACTTCGACGAAGTTTCAGAATGAAGCACAACTCGTGCGGTTCGTGCTCATTGACGATAAGAACATGTATGACAAAAGTAAATAATTTTTTGCACTCACACAACTAAGTAAAATGTGTATTTTCATTTACCGTACACTCAAACTTTCCGACGCCTTTGTTTTCGTATTAACGCAGATAAATTTAGATTACCAAATGCAAAATTTTTGGATGTCACATTTTTATAACCCCCCTCCCCCCCCCCTGTCACATATTGTCACAAATTTGATACCCCCCTCCCCCCCCCCCTAAAGAGTGGACGTCATTTTTGAATCACCCCAAAGCATAATATTATAACAAGTGATATCAGTGAGTCCACATTTTAGATCTACAGGAAAACATTAGTTCACAGCAATTCATGCAGTCTAAATGACTTTTGTGTCCTATTGTGTTACAAAGCCTGATGGCTGAATATTGTAAATCATATGCAGTTTTTCTACTGCGGATGAATAAATCTTTCAGTATCACACAGTATGCATGTGGTTCTGATACATCGGATGAAAAGGAAACACTTTTTTGATTCATTGAATGTGAAGGTAACATCATCTAACAGTTTTAAAAGATGTATCGAAAAGTTATTTAAAACATTTGATACGTAATTGAGCTTAAACTAGTGCATATTATTCTAAAATGTATTCGTGTTATGTTTTGCTTACATGTCAAAAAACCTATTTCAGTTCGTTTCTTTTCATTATCAAAGTTTATTGCAAAATATCGCGATAAAACTTGAGGTACGATAGAAATTTCAGCACACTTGGTTTACTGAAAAAGAAGTAACGTACATGGGAGCGACCCCGCGGTAGTGGCATCATCCATACCTCTTACACCAAAGTCACGAGTTCACATTTCACCTCTGGACAAGTTACGCAAATACCCACAGAGATGTTTGAGTGACTGCAACGGGAGATGAACCAGCCGAGGCAGAAAATGACGATAATATAGAAAAAAAAATCAACGTATATTGACCAAAAGGTCAAAGTGCATCCTTTCAGCCAGAAATAAGTGATTCAAAAGTAAGGTGGTGCTGACTACTAGACGAATACCCGGTTCCAGCGCTCCAGAATTGGACTTAAAAATTGCCGGCTGTATTCGGGAGAACAAATCAGCCTTGTTATTTCGCCGTGAAATTCAGAACCAGCATCAAAATGATCCAGCAGATTTAAAAAAAGAAACGATTTGAAAGCATACTGTAAGCAGAAAGTATCAAAGTAATCTGGCCGGAGGAGAAATGTCATGTCAAAATAAGGGCCTGAAAGCGGTACAACTGTGTTTTAGACAATCCTTCTTAGTGTGTTTTGATGGATGATAAAACGTACGTGTAAGAAAATTTCAAAACACTGTCGTACCTCAATTCTACACCAATGTGGCTTGTAATCATCCATTTTTCACACAAAAGGAACAATGAATGATCGGAAACATGAGATTCCTCCTCTCTTCTGGCAGGATCTGGTTTTCTGTGGTTTTCTGATAACAACGTTGATTTTGTTGAAAAACTTATCAACCCATTCAACTGTCCCCAATTGCTGCCGATCGAACGCTACTGGGCAACCGTCAAGCGGAACTTTAAAAAAGTTGGTGAAGTGGTCCAAAACATGTCTGACTTCAAGAAAACTGGTCAGTAGCATCGAGGAAGTGCATAAAAACCACTGTGTAGAACTTGATAGATAGTTTAAAGTTTAAAATACGATCATATTACCGAAATCAGCCATCTGATTAACCGTTATGTGTCCAACATGGAACAAATTTGCCTTTTTCGATTTCAAAACATGATATTTCATTAAGTTTTCATAGTAGGATATTGAGGACTTTGTGACATCTCATATCTCGTTAAAACTTTTCATCCTGGAGTGAAATAATGAAGGTATAGATAGGTCGGGTGCGGGGCGAGGAGGGGCTTCTGATTTTTGTATTACGTAAACGGCCGACAGGGATTTTATACCCACAGAACTAGAATGGCCATTACTTTGAAAATATCCAACCGATGTGGAAAATTTTAGCAGTTTTGAAATCAGGAACTGAACCGCTTTCTTAGAATTGTCTATGATGACCGATGGACATCATCATTCTCTAGAAAAACTGGGTGCCCGAACCGTGTTTCGAAAATAGTATACTTATAAATGTTTCAACAAAAAACCAACAATAATGATGCACAAACTGTGGCATGAATACACAGGAATGTGTGTGACTGTCATATCACAATCCAGTGACTCGATTCATGAACAGTTATCCCGGAGCAGGCTACTATGAGGCTACGGATGACCAGAAAATTATATGAATTGAACCTTAACAATATGGGTTTCAAAATTCTTGGAATCATTTCAGAAGAACATTTGTCATAGTTTTTGGACCATCCTGTCACTTGGCTCTGGATTTGTCAGTTCAGAGTAGGTTCCCATGAGGCAACGGATTGTCAGAAAATTATTGATTCCTAACAATATGGGTGTCGGAGGCGGATGATGTCCATCTGTCATATTAGGCAATTTTTAGAAAGTGGTTGAGTTTCTGAATTCAAAACTGTGAAAATATTCTAAATCGGTTGGATATTTTAATAGTTATGGCCATTTTGTTTTCGTGTGTAAAACGTTCCGTCACGACCTCTTATTTTTTGTTGGACACATAACGGTTAATTTTTAGGTTTGAATGATATTCTAACATAGCTGCAATAAAATACGTTGATTTGATTTTTTTTAATTGTCTGAAGTTTTATTTAAATTTTTGAATGTAAATAACTATTTTTCTTCAAACTCCCTATTCCAGTCGCATTTTTAACAATTCAATTGTAATTTTGTTTTCAGTTCCATTACTGAACTTGAATGCTGGTAAAATATTCCATAATGTTTATGTATGTATGTATGTATGGTAGCCACCATCCCCTCTAGCCCTTGGCTTGGATGCAGCTCCACCTAATAGCAAGATCAAATTGGGCCACCGATCTGAATTCGCACTATCGCTGTATGAAGGGCCAAAAACGGAGGGGTGGACCCGTAAGCAGAGATACTTACACGAAATCCACGGGAAATTAAGAATCTCCTTCCAACGATATGATCAAACAAATTGAATAACACAATTCGCAATACTCATTAAGCTTTCTACAGGATGGCTTGTTAAGAAGGGCGCGTCACTCTCCCTGAAACTATTGGAGTAGAACTCGCAGCACCACACTCGAATCGGTAGGATAAGAAATGATACTGTTTGTTCCCTCCTAGACTCAGGCAGTCAATCAAACCATCGTCCAGTTTCAGCTTGAATGATACCCTGGTGCTCCCTCCCAACCCAGTATTTATTATATTTATATAAATATAGATGTAATGTAATAATAATATGTTATATATGAATATATAGTAGAGCAAAAATTATATAAGGATATTTAGTTAAATTATGTAATAGTTGGAGTTCACGAGCCTATGATAACCATGTTAAACTAAATTAATTAACCTGCTGAAATAATAATATTAAGGCAGTAATAATAATATGCAGCTTCGTACCACTTTGTATCACTGATAGGTGACTGTATCTCTGGAATGTGAAGGTCATCTTGTTATTCATTGAGGTATAAATATCAATAAAGCATTCAATTGTATATAAAACCATAATATTATATTATTACGTATTTAATCATGACATATAGATATGTAACCTTCTGGAATGAAGAGCATTTATTAATTTTGATTATTATTTGATATAATGTAATAAAATAATTATACCGGCCGGAACACCAATCTGAAGCAATTAAAATTTTATTAATTATTTTATTACTTCTTCCATAATATTATATTTAATGCAATTAATAATGATGAACAGCTGTGTTCCTCTGAACCGCTCAAATAGTAGTTGATGATCGTGTACTGAAATGTTAAGGTCATATTACGCCATTTAATGGAAAATATAATGAAGGAATTAAAGGTTGAGTGGTCGAGAGAGTCGTCAACATTTCTATTAATGAAAATATGCTAGAGCTTGTAAAAAACATGCATCATATAATAACACATACTAGTATCTACACATCTATATATACATCCATTGCTACTCTCGAGAAGGCCACTCCGACGGTGCTAGATACAGCTGAAAATTGATCCCCATTCTTACTGCTGCTTCTACCAGAAGATGATCATCCTATAACCGCAAGACCTCCTCTCCTAAACTGTATGTGGTCTATCCTAGACCACTGCAGGAACTGGCGGAGCCTTCGGTTGAAGGAGGCCTCACTAGATGACAAGCTCAAACTCGGCAAAGTATCGTTTCAACTCTTTGGTGGTCTTGAAAAAGACCGTTTTGTTTCGGTTCGGTTCGGAGAAAGAAGGCTGGCACAAAAGTTAACTTTACAAACTATCTTTATTTATCTTTTCGATTGTAAGTATGGACTGTAAGTGAAGTAAATGAGTATAGTAGTAAAATTGATCTTTATTTTCATTGTTTGTCTTATATACTAATTTAACATCTTAAGTGTTTCAGCCCATTGGGCTCTTCAGCTTTGTTTAATTGTTTGTGTTTGTTGTGTTTAAAATGTTTATGTTTTACATGAAATTTTCAGTTCGGCCCTTGGGGCATTGTTAGTTTTAAAATTTGATAACCTACCTAATCTACAACTAAAACTACAATTTGAAAATCCTAGGGGTGGGGAACCAGATTCCGAATGATCTGGTGATCCGATGTTAGGCAGCGTGCCCTGTACCGATTGATAGACTCACTAAAGCGATCGTCAAGCATTTTTATCTCGGTCAGACGGTGGACCTCAGATGTTTTTGTCCTCGGAGGGGTGTTCATTATCATCCTGAGGAACTTGTTTTGTACTCTCTGAAGTTTCAGGAGATGTGTTTTGCACAACTCTCCCAGATTGGCATTGCATACTCGATGACCGGAAGTATAATTTGCTTGTAGACAGCAAGCTTATTTTTAAGGGATAATGTAGACCTTCTGTTGATCAATGGGTACAGTAGTTTCAACAGAGTATTACATTTTGTGACAGTTTTGTCAACCTGATCCCTGAAAATAAGCTTGCTGTCTAGAGTGACACCAAGATAGACAGCTGATTTGGTCCATTCCACCGTTGTGTTGTTCAGGCTTATTTTACAATTCTCAGGCGGGACAAGTCTGGGAGAATTAGAGTGTGGAAACAGGATGACCTGGGTTTTCGCTGCGTTGATACAAATCTTCCATTCAGTGAAGTATTCTGACAGAACATTCAGGCTTCGCTGCAGTTTCGCGGCAAGCGCTCTTATTACCCTACCATTGTGGATGACTGCGGTATCATCGGCGAACAACGATAGAGATCCATTTTCAGGGAGCGGGGGTATGTCCGAGGTGAATAGATTGAACAGAAGTGGACCTAATATACTTCCCTGCGGAACACCGGCGGAGATCTCCTGACTACCGGAAACTGCACCATGCAACGAAACACGGAATGTCCTGTCAGAGAGATAATTTTTAATAATTTTCACCAGGAAGATTGGAAGATTGTATCGCTTGAGCTTGTACACCAAGCCATCATGCCACACATTATCGAAGGCCTTCTCGATATCGAGAAGGGCCATGGCGGATGTTTTCGAAACAGACTTGTTCCGCCTGAGGATGTTCATGACTCGATTAAGTTGATGAACTGTAGAGCGACCATGCCGGAAACCGAACTGCTCATCCAACAGGATATTGAGCTCGTCAGCAGATGTTAGGAGCCGACGGTGGATCGCTTTCTCAAACAGTTTAGATAGACCTGAGAGAAGGCTGATTGGTCTGTAGCTTCTGGAACATGAAGGATCTTTCCCAGGTTTCCGAATGGGGATGACTTTGGCTGACTTCCAGCACGATGGGAAGTAGCCAAGACGGAGGCATTGGTTAAACACCACCGCCAGATGGTTGTAGAACTGGGGGCTCAATTGCTTGAGCTCCAAGTTAAAAATGTTGTCGAAACCGGGGGCCTTCATGTTCTTAGAGGTCTTGATATAAGTCAACAATTCGTCAGCTGAGATCTCCAAATCTTCGGAGAAGTCGTTAGGACTTTGATCGATGTTAGTTATAACCGCGCTAACGGCAGCTTCGTGTTGACTGACGATGTTTTGACCGAGATTGTGCGAACTGACGAAGTGTTGACTTATCTCATCAGCCTTCTCTGCAGGTGTTATCAACCGATCCCTTGAGTCATTGACGTCTAGTGGGATCAACGGTGGAATGGGCCTTGGCTTAGTTTTTAAAATTTTTGTCATCTTCCAGAACGGCTTAGCACAATCTGGGAGAGAGCGAATTTTGTCAGCGAAATCATTATTTCTAAGGTCCACCATTCTGGCCTTAATAATTTTAGAAACTTGATTGCAGTGACGTTTTAGAGTTGGTAAACCAGTTCGCTGGTACTGCCTCCGTATGGCGTTGCGTAATTGTATCAAATCTTTAGTGGGTCTATCAATGGGTACAGAGTTGCTCACCTGTTCAATCGCTGGAATGTGTTGCTCCCGGGCCTGGGAGATCACCTGTTTGATGGACTGCAGTTGTTGATCGATGTCATCGACCGACTCGAGGTGCACGTTGTAATCGACGGTGTTGTCGACGTGTTGTCTGAACCTCTCCCATCTGGCACGATGATAGTTCCGTCTGGTGATTCGATGTCGGTTGACCGAGGACCCAACTTCGACCACCACCGGATAGTGGTCCGAACTGAGCTCCTGGTGCACTACCGGTTGGGCGATGTTGTTCCCCATGTTGGTGAGGAAGATGTCGATTGTCGAATGGACCCCGGATCGGCTCAACCGGGTGGGCGTATCCGGGCCCAGGACGGTGTAATGTCCCTCTTCCAGGTCTTCCTGTAGAATAATTCCGTTCCGATTCCGCCGGGTGTTCCCCCAGGTTTCGTGTTTCGCATTCATGTCGCCGGCGATGATGAACTGCCCCTGCCTCCGAGTTAGCTTACGGATGTCGTTTCGTAGAGCCGTTGTTGTTCCGTTGTTGGTACTGACTTGCTTGGGACAATAGGCCGCGATGATGGTGATTGGGCCGACGGCAGTTTCGACTTCGACTCCGATGGCTTCGATAGTCTGCAGCTGAAAGCTCGGAAGCAGATGGCAGTTGATGTTGTAGCGCAGGGCAATCACAACTCCTCCTCCACTAGAGCCGCTACGATCGAGTCGCACAATCCGGTATCCAGGGATGAATATGCTGATTTCCGGTTTGAGGTGTGTCTCCTTTTGAGGTTTCAGTGCCACCGCTTGCAGCTCGGCGAAGATGGACTCCGGTGTGAGTTCTGGAAGGCCACGCAGAATCACCTTCATTGGCTTGCTTCCGGGCGCGTCGTGAGTGTAGAACTCATGTTTCTTCGCGACAAGGTGAGCGCCGACAGCACGGTAGTCAGCCTCCGTCGAGCACATCACCTTAATTCCATTACTGCACAGCTTGTACAGCGGATGGATTTTGATAGCTGCAAGCTCGGTCCTGAGTGCAGCAATGTCCTTTGACGTCGTGAAGAGCGGGGGAACCTTCACCTTCTTCGGCACCTCCTGGATCGGAAGCACGGCGAATTGATTGCTCGCTAGTAGACGAGCGTTGCGATCCACTGGATCGGCGTCATCGTGGCGCAGCCGCTTGGAGCTGCCCGGTTGCGGTAATGTTTCGGGAGCGGATGTCACCGTTGGTCGATTTTTTCGACCCATTGCCACAGCAATAGGTCGAGCGGGAAATGTATCCGAACTTTGAAGCACTTTTTTCTGCTTTGCCACCACCAAAAGATGAGCAAGCGCAGGCGATAGGTTGTGAACCGAACACGCAATCGCGAGAAAGCGGGCGAGGGGAAAAAACGGGAGAAAAAACTTTTACTGCGAGGGTGCGAAAAACACGACCGATCGTGTCGCTTGGTAAAACTGGAATGAAGTAGCTTAAGCGGTCTATATTTATAGCAAAAATCTTCTTCTTCCGGAAACACATTGGTCGTGATCAATTGGGCGCCAACCAATCAACGCGTTCGTCGCATCGGTGCGGTTGAATACGCTTTGCTAGCGTTGATGGAAAAAATGACGAACGCAATCAGTTTACTGCTGATCGGTTGATTGGAAGGCACTTCGGGTCTTGCACCACACACATACACACTTGCACATTTAGTTGAATACGGAAAGTCGAAGAAGGGGAAACGGGCAAAAAAAAAAGAGTCTGTTTTCAAACAAAAGGTATCGTGTTTGGTGGGCCATTTTGCAACGAGAGACGGGGAAGAGAAAAAGTTGTCGGGATAGGGTTTGCGCATTAATTGCATCATAATTCTATTTTCGCACTTATAGTTGCGAACATTCACCCCCCGGGCTGAGCGCAGAGGTTTTATTCGATGGTGGGAAATTGGTCTCAAAAGGAAGTGGAGCAAGCTTGGACACTGGGCGACGGTACATACCGGTGGACGTCTTGACATCAACGACACGCACAGTGGAATCGACACCTGGATACACAGTTTCAATTTTACCTAGTTTCCATGCCTGGGGTGGTACGTTATCCTCTTTCAACAAAACCACAACTCCCGGAGTGACGTTTTCGGAATGTTTGGTCCATTTTTGGCGGTTCTGCAGTGTGTTTAAATATTCATTGGACCACCGTCTCCAAAAATGATCCCGCAACTTCTGCAGATGCTGCCAGCGTGACACACGGTTTAATGGGATCTCCTCAAGAGTAGGTTCAGGGATAGCAGTAAGTGGCCGACCTATGAGAAAGTGCGCAGGAGTAATCGCTTCAGGTTCGGTGGGATCGGTGGAATGGACAAACAATGGTCGAGAGTTGAGGATAGCTTCGATCTGAGTCAAAACGGTGTAGTATTCTTCGTAGGTTAGGGTAGCATGGCGTAAAACCTTCCTTAAGTGCGTCTTAGTGCTCTTCACTCCGGCTTCCCATAACCCGCCAAAGTTCGGAGCACGAGGTGGAATGAATCTCCATGTAATCTCTCTTGGCTGGCAGAAATCGTTCAATCTTCCTTGCATTTGGTCATTCTTAAACAATAAGTACAATTCGTGCAAATCGGATTTAGCGCCAGCGAAATTTGTTCCGTTGTCCGAATGCAATTCTTCGACAAGACCACGTCTTGCAACGAAACGATGAAGTGCTGCTATGAACGCAGCTGCAGACAGATCCGAAACGACCTCGAAATGGATTGCCTTGGTGGTCATACAAACGAATAATGAAATGTACGCCTTCACCAGCACTGACTTGCGTCCTCCTCGATGAATTAGGATCGGTCCAGCGAAATCAACGCCTGTTTTGGCAAATGGAGCGGCAGGAACAACTCTGACTTCGGGTAAGTTGCCCATCGTAGGTTGAAGTAAATTTGGGTTTGACCGGAAACACAGGATACATGACCTTATCACCTTACGCACCGTGTTCCGTGCGTTGAGAAGCCAGAACCTTTGGCGAATCAGTGCAATCAAACCTGACGGACCGACGTGCAAATTTACATTTTTTGCAAATGTAAAGCTCTCACAAGTGACTCCGTAATGGGATTCTTATCCGGCAATATCATCTGGTGTTTAGCATCGAATGGCAAGCGGGAATTCTGCAGCCTTCCACCAAGCCGCAGGAGATCATTACCAAAAGAAGGCCGTAGGTCAGCAAGTCGACGAGCAGGTTGTCCAGATCTCAAGGCGTTTATATCATCAAACAATTCCGTGTGCTGGACGTATCTTACAATAATTTCTAGCGAATGCCTCAATTCAGGAACAGTAAGAAACCTTGAGAGAACCCTCTGAGACTTGGATAACCTTGCATTTTTCACAAATCTTAAAATGTATCCCACAATTCGCTGGAGTTTTCGAAATGAACTTATGTTGGTCATAAACGGGAGAGTCTCATGACGAATTACTGCAGCAGCAATTGCAGTGGGCTTCCATTCTGGCAGCTCATCATCTGGAATGAGTTCAGGTTCGTCCGTCTGGTAGTTTTGCTGGCGAAGAAAAGGCGGTCCATTCCACCACAACTGGTTAGAGGCAAGTTGAATTGGCAGCAGACCACGCGACACCACATCGGCTGGATTTTCATCGGTACGTACATATTTCCACTGGGCATCCTGTGTCTGACTACAGATCTCCGCGATGCGGTTGCGTACGAACAAATTCAATTGAACTGGTGGTTTTTTCATCCAAGCAAGAACAATTTGGCTGTCAGAATAGTACGAGATTTGACTAAGTTCCATCTTAAGAGTGGGAATAACCTTCGAAGCTAATCGGGAGAGCAAGAGTGCTGCACAGAGTTCCATTCTTGGTATTGTGAGACCCTTGATCGGTGCTATCTTGGACTTACTGCATACTAATGTTGTCTTCACGCTTCGATTTGAGACTGTACGAATGTAAAGACATGCTCCATATGCTAAGTTGGAGGCATCGGCAAAACCATGAACTTCGTAGGAAACAGCGTCAGGCAGTGTCATATACCTTGGAATTCTGATCTGTTGGATGTGATGGAGTGAATCACGGAAATTTTCCCAATCTTGCAGAAGCTGACCCTCTAGTTCATCGTCCCAGTTCATATTACTTAACCATATTTGCTGCATTATGGACTTGGCAATAACTATTACGGGAGACACAAGACCCAGGGGATCAAACAACTTTGCTATTTCGGAAAGCACACGGCGTTTGGTAGGAAGTTCGAGCCTAGAGGAACACGTATCGGGAATGAAAAGAAACACGTCGGCCTTCGGATCCCACAGCAACCCTAACGTTTTGATGGTCTGGTTCACATCTGCATCTTCAAAATGTAAAAACTGTTCTCGTTCCCCTTGCGGAACTGTCTGGATGATGATTTCCTCGTTGGCACACCATTTATGGATCGCGAATCCACCGCATTTCAACAACTGTGTTAACTCTGCCCGGAATTGGATGGCTTTATCGATGGTATCGGCACCGGAAAGAACATCATCGACGTAGAAGTCTTCTAACACAATCCTTGCCGCGATGGGATATCGATCAGATTCGTCACATGCTAACTGCTTCAGAGTTCGGGTGGCTAGAAAGGGCGCGCTGGATGTCCCGTAAGTGACGGTTGCCAGTTCGAGCACCTCTAGCGGATCGGTCGGTTCTTTTCTCCAGAATATCCTTTGCAAAGATGTCTGAGATTTGTCGATGAGAATCTGTCGGTACATCTTAGAAATGTCCGCAGTAAAAACATATCGATGCTTACGAAAACGTAGGAGGATCGAAAAAAGGTCATCCTGTACATTGGGACCAATCAACAATATCTCATTGAGGGAAAGGCCAGTGGATTTTGCTGAGGCATCGAATACAACCCTAAGCTTTGTTGTTGAGCTTGTGGGTTTTAAGACTGCATGATGGGGCAGATAGTACGTAAGTTTGTCTGGTGTATCGTTGGACTCTATCACTTGCTGGCAATGACCAAGAAGTTTGTATTCGTCGATGAACTTAACATACAACTGTTTTAATTCGGGGTTTTTCTTGAACCTATGCTCAAGCATGAAAAATCGACGAAGGGCAATGGAGCGGTTGTTATTCAGCTTAGATAGTGAGTCCTTTAGAGGTAACTGGACGACATATCGACCATCGCTATTACGACAGGTAGATGTACAATATGCAGCTTCACATTGCTGTTCTTCGGCGGTTAGCACTGAGGAATGTTCAACAGTTTCTAGGGACCAAAACTTTTCAATGGATTTGGCAAGTGGCTCAAGGGAAACAACGTGACACTGCTGGCTGAGGGCCGGGCTCACATCAAAAGTACCGGCAACAACCCAGCCTAAGCGAGTTTCTTGGAGAACTGGAAGTTCGTCAGACAATTTTAGTTGGCTCGGCATCAACAACTTGAAGAAAAGTTCGATTCCAATCAAAAGATCTATTTCCCCGGGAGTGTGGAAAGTTGGGTCGGCAAGAGGTAATCCAGACGGCAATAACCATGATTGTATATCAAAATTGCGAGACGGTATGACACCCGTGATGCGATCGGTCACTAGACACTCTAGCTGTGCTTGGAAATCGGAATGCATGGATCGAATATGTACCGTCGCCATCTCTGAAAGAGTAGACCTTTTGCCATTTGCGCCAATAATTTCAACGTTTGCATGGGTGCGAGGGAGCTTCAACATGTTAATGAGAGGTTTGGATACTAAATGAGTCTGATATCCACAATCTAAGAGGGCACGAAATGGCTGGAATTTTCCATTGCTGTCCAAAACGTTCACAACAGCGGTCATCAAAAGGCTATGATCAAGACGGGGAGCTTTGCTAACTGAACAAGTGGTGGAAATTGGGGTTACAGGTTTCACTTCAGGGGTTTTTGGCGGATTATTGGTTGATTGTACGATAGACATGGAAGTTGATGGGGATTGAGATTGGGTAACGGTATTTGGGTTCACAGGTGGAGGTTTTTCAATGTGCAAAAGTGTGTGGTGCTTACCTTGACACTTCTGGCAAGTGCGGGATGAGCTGCAAGAACTACTCATATGACCCTTACGCAGACAGTTGTAACACATTCGTAGCTCACGGACCTTTGCTTGACGTTGAGGGATCGACATCGCACGAAAGAGATCACACTTGAAGTTGGGATGAACACCAGCACACAGCTCACAGGTTGTTTCGGGATTACCAGTAACAGCACACGATTTGGCTTGTGCACTTTTCATCAGGTTGGCAGGATTCTTCGCAGGAATGTTTGGCTTCACGTTTGCTGGAATTTTCACCGATTTTTCACAGCGTTCGAGGATAGCACATCGCTTTTTCAAAAATTTGATTGTATCGTCGTACGTCGGTATCGCCTTGTGTGGGATTGATGCTTCCCACTCCTTTCGTGTGTCCTTGTCTAGAGCACCAGCAATGAGGTTTACCACAAATCTGTCGGATACGCCATCTAACTCGTTCTCAACTAGGGCCAATCCATCGACGTGTCGGGTCACTACGTCGACAATTTCCCTCAGTTCCTTAGAGTTTTCACGATTCATTCCATGGAGGTTCAGTAGTCCTTGAATATGGGTATCCACGATAACCCGTTTGTTCTCGAATCGATCTTCGAGTATTTCCCACGCGTGGGCATAGTTGTTGTCGTTGAGCGTGCGGGCGTCGATAATGCCAGCAGCTGCTCCAACCAGGGATCGCTCAAGATGATAGAGTTTGATGCAATCTGAGTCGGCGGACGAACGCATCACATCACAGAACATGGCCTTGAAGCGTGGCCAGTTCTCTGCCTTCCCATCGAAGGTCGGGATGGGGGCTTTCAATGGCTGCTGCTGAACAATAATTCGTGGATTATCGATGGCTTGCACAGGCGGGGAACGATCTACGGGAACACGACACACTGCTTGGATTGCTCGTTCGACAAGCACACACGTCTCGTTGTAGTGAATTTCGAACGCCAAGTATCCAAGATCCTGTTCTTCAACTCTTTCGGATGGGCACACCGACATAATCTGATGATGCAGGTTCAAATATTCCTGAAAATGGTTTTCAAGATTTCGGGAAAACACTTTCAACTGCACTGCGTCATACTGCGAACCACTCGCAGTTGCTTCTTCGATCGCTTTTCGGATCCGTGTAATCTTCGCCTTTGCTTGGCCACGCAAATGGATAATGGACTTCAGTTCGGCCATTTTTTCTTTGTTCGGTTTCACTGGCGTGTGTTCAATTGGCATCGAGACAATGTTCACTCACACGCATACACTATAGTCTATCGTGCACACACACACGATCGTACAAGTTCGGTTAATTTCCAACGGTAGCACAAACACTTTCGGTTTTTTCCGAATTCACTTTTTCTTCAGACACGACTGTGACGCTTTTTTCGCCATGCAGCTTTAACGGCTCGTTCACCACGGAGTCAAAACCAACGACGCGAGATCAACTAGCAAACTTGTGCGCCTCTCTTTCTCCACCGAGGAAAATTCTTAAAAACAACTCGGCACGAGATTGAGCTTTATCACGACTGGAATTCCAAAAATCGTCTACCAAAAGTTGCCGGGAGCAACGAAGGTATCAGTGTGTTGCCGGGAGCAACAGAAAAATGCACTCGGATGAGCACAAACCGACAATCGGCTGATTGTTCCACCTGATTGCCGGGAGCAACAGGGAAATTGGCACGCTTGAGCACAAAACGGTACGATCGGCTGATCGTCCACCGCGGTTATCAGTTTTCTATCCGGTTCGACACGGACCAAAAAATGGTCTATCCTAGACCACTGCAGGAACTGGCGGAGCCTTCGGTTGAAGGAGGCCTCACTAGATGACAAGCTCAAACTCGGCAAAGTATCGTTTCAACTCTTTGGTGGTCTTGAAAAAGACCGTTTTGTTTCGGTTCGGTTCGGAGAAAGAAGGCTGGCACAAAAGTTAACTTTACAAACTATCTTTATTTATCTTTTCGATTGTAAGTATGGACTGTAAGTGAAGTAAATGAGTTACGTTACGTTTAATTGTTATTTTATTTAATTTCTGTTGTGTGCTTTACATATTTTACATTTTAAGAGATTTACATAAATGTTTTCATCTTTAATTGGTTTTTGACATTTGTAATATCTGTTTGTTCTTCCGTACAGGGTATTTCTAGTATTGGATTGGATCCAGCATTGTTAAAATTGGATAACCTACTTAATCTAAATTTACATATCAATGAACTAAAGCTCGGATGAGCTGGTACTCGGAGGAGGCTGCCCTTTCCACGAATGAGTTGTTGGAGTCATCGATACGCTCCTGTATTGTCTTGCATCCACTTGCTCGATGTAAAACTGCTATCCTGGTGTCGTACGGGGCATCCATGATGGTTCGAAGTAGCCGATTTTGGACGACTTGAAGTTTTTTCTTGTGCACTTCGGCACACGATCCCCAAAGTGGCATGGCGTAGTTCACTACTGGAGCGATGATGACCTTGAACACAGCTATCTTGTTTCGCAGTGACAGTTGAGATCTTCGACATGTTAGCGAGTAGAGTGAGTTCATCAGCGCGATGCATCTTCGTTTGATGTTCTCCGTATGGGCATTATACAGGAGCTTTTCGTCGATGGTTACACCGAGGTAGTTTACCTTACTTGACCATTCGATAGGACATCCGTTGACGACAATTCGGCAGTCTTCTGGCGGTGAAAGCTTTTGCGATTGGCGATGTTTGAAGACTATTGCTTGGGTTTTTGCTTCATTCACTTTTATTTTCCAGCTGGACAGGTAGGTTGTGTAGGTTGTCAAGCCTCGCTGAAGTCGAGCTCGGTAGTTCATTGGTGATCTTCCTTTCGCCAAAATTGCACTGTCGTCTGCGAACAGTGCTAGATTACAACCGTCTGGAAGTTGCGGTACGTCGGATGTGAAGATGCTGTACAAAATCGGGCCCAACAAGCTGCCTTGGGGCACTCCGGCTGGAATCCCGTGAGCGTCCGATATGGTACCATACAGATGGACACGGAAATGTCGTTCGGAAAGGTAACTTCTTACCATTTTTACCAGGTACAGTGGGAACTCAGCTTGTACGAGTTTGTGGATAAGTCCGTCGTGCCAAACGTTATCAAATGCTTTTTCCACATCCAGCAGGGCCATAGCGGTGTTGTTGGAGAGCGATTTGTTTCTGCTGATGATTTGATCAACTCTTACCAGCTGTTGGACGGTGGAGTGTCCCTTTCGAAAGCCGAACTGCTCTGGGATGATGATTTGATGCGCTTCGATGTGCAACATTATTCGCTCGAGTATTAGCCTCTCGAAGAGTTTGCTTACCGCCGACAACAGAGTGATGGGCCTGTAGCTTATTGGTGCAGTGGGATCTTTCCCAGGTTTTAAGATGGGAGTGACTTTTCCCATCTTCCATTTGGTTGGGAAATAGTTCATCTCGAAACATCCAGTAAAGACAATTGCTAGGAATTTCAGTGCCTTGTTCGATAGTTTCTTCAACACCAGATTGAAGATGAGGTCGTTGCCTGGAGCTTTCATATTTTTGCCACGTTTTGCAGCAGCACGAACTTCCTCCACTGAAACCTGGCCGGCTAGAGGTATTTCATCAATTTGGTGATCAAGCTGGGTGATAGTTTGTTGCACCATGTTCTCGTACGGACTCACCATGTTGGCCCCAATGTTATGCGCTAGGATAAGCTTGCTGGCGATAGCGTTGGCTTTTTCTTGCGGAGACACCAAAATGCCACCACCGTCGTCCTTCAAGGGAGGTATCACCTTTGGTTTTCTCTTCAGGATTTTTGCCACCTTCCAGAACGGTTTGGAGTGGTTTTCCATCTTGGTCAAGTCGACGGAGAATCGATCGTTGCGAATTTCAGCCATCCGGTCTGCAATGATGCGGTTGAGGGTTTGAAGTTGTTGTTTCTTCTGCAGACAACCCGTTCGCTGAAACTGGCGTCGGATGGTGTTTCGTAGTTGGATTTTACGACGGGTGTAATCATCAAGAGTGATGAATTGCCGTTTCACCAGTGTCTTGCGGATGCAAGCTTCTTCTGCGGCATGTATGGCTTCCTCAAATAGGCACAGCTGGTCGTCAATGGCATCGACGGATGGTAGAACCACATCATCTTGGAGGCGTGCGTCCACTAGTCGGCTAAATTCAACCCAATTGACTCGATGGTAATCTCGTCTCATCGCCGGCGGGGCTGATATAGGGGTTAGCTCTAGCTCACACACTACCGGATAGTGGTCAGAACTCAGTTCATGGTGAACGATAGGTTTGGAGAGTGCCAGATCCGAAAGGAATACATCCAGTGTTGTTGCTATTCCGGCTGGGGAAAGAAACGTTGGTTCGTCGGGGAAGTGGATTTTACACGTACCTGAACTGAGGTGGTCTGCCAGAAGGTCACCGTTTTTGTTGTGCGCATGGTTTCGCCACAAAGAATGGCGGGCATTGAGGTCACCAGCCACTACGAATCCGGTACGGTTGTCGGTTAGTTTCTGGAGATCTTCAACGAAGAGTGTCGATAAACCGCTTCTGACCGTGCATTGTCGAGGTACGTAGACTGCAAATAGTGAAATGTTTCCGTTTCGGCCGAAAAGTTTCAATCCGATAGCTTCGATGATTCTTGTTTGAGGATGCGGGAGAATTTCATACTTGATGCCATGTTTAACAATAACGGCCACACCACCACCAATTGCATTGGGGCGATCTAGCCGGATCATGATGTGGTTAGGGAGTGAAAAGTTGATAGTTGGGTTTAGCCTGGTTTCCGTAATCACTCCGACGTCGATCTTTTGCTGAGCAAGAAAGTTACTCAGTTCAATTTTTTCGCCCTTAATGAGCGAGCATTCCAATTGGAAATACGGATGCTGCGAGGCTCAGTTGACCCCATATTTGCAGACCATATATCCAAGGACCCTGACTTGGTCCGATTTATTTTTGCACTGCTTCAGGCGATCGCAGAACTCGTTGTAGATACTCCAAAGCTCTTCGGAACCATAGAGCGCATCTTGACTACCCTCAGGTGAAGGATTCGGAGGATGGCTGTTTATTCCCGCTCTAATGCGGGGATCAATTCTGCGTTCATGCTGCGTTGTCCAGGCGTTGGTTGCGGGCTGAGAGCCCGATGTGTTAAATGTTCCGGTGGATTGGGAACTGTTTGGCAGCGCCGGGAAATCCTTCAGCGTCAGATTAGGTGCAGGTGGATCTTTCCTGTTTCCGTTCCGGCCTGGCTGGTTCGTGGTTGTTGCATGTTGACGTATCCGGATGTACTCGGCACGTTTGGGACAGCTACGGTCGGTAGCAGCATGGGCGCCGTTGCAGTTGGCGCATCGTTTTGCTGGAGAGCTTCTTGTTTTGCACTTATCGGTTGGGTGGATTTCGCCGCAGCTGTTGCATCGGCTCTTGAGATGGCAATTTCTCGTTCCATGGCCATGATACAGGCAGTTCATGCACTGTGTTACGTCGGCTCGCTTGTTCCGATAGGCTTCCCATCGAACGATGATTTGAGCGATGCTTCTTATTTCGCCCAGCTTTTTGAGGTTGGTGTACCCCTTAGCAAAATGCACCAGATAAAACGATTCATCCAGAGCGGCGTATTCACCCTTGCGCTTGATAAGATGAACTGCTAAGGCGACGAGATTGTGCTCATTTTTCATCCGACCCAGGAGCTCACTCGGATTGACCAGCGGAAGGCCACGAAGCACGACCCGGTAGGGTCGATCGCCAGGCTTGTCGTGGGTGTAGAACTCGTACTCGAGCTTATTGAGGAAATTTTGCACCAGGTCAAACTCCTCCGGTGACGAGCAGTGGATTTTGATACCGAAACGCGTGATTTTGTACGTCGGCTGAGCATCAATGGTAGACATTTTCTCGACGAGGGTCGAGAAGCTAACATTTTTAACGACCAGTGGTGGTTGTTTTCTTTTCCCGATCGAATTTTCTGGCGGGGAGATCACAGGAGTCGCTTGGTTTCGGGCGATCTGAATTTTATCCGACAGCGTGCTGAAAGCGTTGTTTCCCAACAGTTTCGATTCCAGTTCTTCGTCACTGATGACGGGTGGCTCAGATTTCTTCCGTTTGTGCTTGGAGCTCATGGAAGAACTTGAAGCCGCGCTGTGCGGCGTCTTGTCGACGTCCATATCCTACCACGTGGGACGTATCAAGCGAAAACACGTCGTCGCTTGTACTGAAGATGACGAAAATGCGTGAGCGGAAAACTATTAACCGATAGAGCGAAAAACACGACCGATCGTGTCGCTTGGTAAAACTGGAATGAAGTAAATGAGCTTAAGCGGTCTATATTTATAGCAAAAATCTTCTTCTTCCGGAAACACATTGGTCGTGATCAATTGGGCGCCAACCAATCAACGCGTTCGTCGCATCGGTGCGGTTGAATACGCTTTGCTAGCGTTGATGGAAAAAATGACGAACGCAATCGGTTTACTGCTGATCGGTTGATTGGAAGGCACTTCGGGTCTTGCACCACACACATACACACTTGCACATATAGTTGAATACGGAAAGTCGAAGAAGGGGAAACGGGCAAAAAAAAAGAGTCTGTTTTCAAACAAAAGGTATCGTGTTTGGTGGGCCATTTTGCAACGAGAGACGGGGAAGAGAAAAAGTTGTCGGGATAGGGTTTGCGCATTAATTGCATCATAATTCTATTTTCGCACTTTCTTTTAAGTTGGTTTTTTCCAACTGTATCGATGATGGGCGTTCTTCCTTACACAAACATATTTTTTATGAATCTCAACTTCTCGATTTTTAAACAAAAAAAAACTAGCGCCACGTAGTGGACGCATGCTGATCTAATGTGTACACCATTCAAAAGGCTCTGAATATCTCTTTTAAAGATGCCATCTTGCTATATGTTAATAATTTCGAGCTCCAGATTATTAAGAGTTGCGAACAGTATGGTACCTGAGAGAAATTTACCTTTCTGTTGTAATAAATGTAATGAAATATACAGAATTAGGCTATGAATAAACAATGTCCTATAAGATAAAATATATAGTGAGGGTATATTGTAATATGAACTGAAAATTACATGTGTGCCGACTGCTGTTTTGTTGCAATTGTAGACGAACTTGCGCATCCATTATGAACCAGAAAATTTAGGCAATGTATGACCGCCATGAAAAAAAAAGAATTTTAAATTTTAAATTATTTTGTAATACCTGACGACCTGGAAGACCTGAAAGATATGAGAATAGAAAATTATGATATGATGTACCGGTCGCACCCCCTCACTTCGCTATTGTAGGGATAAAATATTCCATAATGTTTATAATGATAAAATATTCCATTTATTTCCGAATTCCTCCAAATTCCGGATTTTTCGAACATTCATATTTCATTCTTTGTAATTTAACAAGAACCGTTTGTAGACAAGTTTTGAAAAAAAAGCAGTTTCTTTTCAGAATAAAAATATTCATCTCTTGGTTGAAATTTCATCTTTGAAAATTGGGATGATATTCTCAGTTTTCAGCTTTTTCAGGACTGATAAGGTTTTACAAACCTTAGTATTATTTTTTTTTGAAATGCATAGAATAGAAGAGTAGAAGATCAGATGCTTATAATTATACACTTCAGATTAACACCAACCCAATCAACGTAAAGGTGATGAAAAGTTTTTAGTCGTCGTATGACATTGTTAATCAAAAATTTTTTTTTTACTGTATATAATTATTATAATGTAATATAACATACCATATGATATTGTATTCATACGAGGTTGGTACGGAGGATCAGAGTATAATTTAAGCGAGTATCATTTTTGTATCCTACCGATTCATTTGTGCTGTGAATTCCATTCCAATAGTTTCAGTGAGATTGACGAACTTTTGTCAAAAACCCATTCTGTGGTAAACATAATAAGTATTGTGTTATTCAATATTTTGGATTGTGGCGTTGGAAGGTGATTCTTATGTTTCCACGAGTTTTGCGAATACAACATCGAGGATGGATCGGAGTTTCTAAAAAACAAAAATTACTGGATACTGGATACTGGGTGCGACATTGTTGTCTCATTTATTGTGTCCAGTCTACTAGAAGCAGACGTAACTATCAACGTAATCCCCACAGTAGAAGCATCGTGCCACAATCCTTCTTAGTGTGTATCGATGAATGACAGTACGTACATGTGATAAGATTTCAGAACACTGTCGGGACCTCAATTCTACACCAAATCGGTTGGGGAGAGTACCCAAATCGCATATATGACTGTTGCGATGAAAAAACTCGGTGAAAAGGTGAAAATTTACGCATGTGGCTTGCGATCTTCAATGTTTCACACAAAAGGAACAATAAATGCTAAGCATGATCGGAAGCATGAGATTTCTCCTCTCTTCTGGCCGGATCTGGTTTTCTGTGGTTTTCTGATAACAACGTTGATTTCGTTTAAAAACATGTCAACCCACCCAACTGCTGCCGATCGAACGCTACAGGGCAATCGTATAGCGGAACATTAAAAGGGTACACTGATAAGCAAATTAAACTGACCACTTCATCATTTTTTGAATTTTCTCTTATTTATTTGGTTCAAATAAAACTAAACTCACTGTAGTCTTTTTTGATATCTTATATTTCATATTCTTTTCAAGTTTCATTTATGGAATAATAATGAAAAAAGAGTTTGACTCAAAGAACTAAAAAATCAATTTGTATTGAAGAAAAAAAATAGTGACAAAAATAAGTGCCCACTTCAAAAATCGATATATTTTCGATCAGTTTCCGTCAAAAGACCCCTCGATTGTTTATGTTTTGATATTTTGACGTGTTTTGAAGTAAATGGCTTGTACACGTGATCGCGTTAGATTCAGGTGAACAAATGGAGAACGTAATGATTTCGAAAGCAATTCCTCTGTGTATCTGAAAATTGGTGGTTCGTGATGTGCAAAACGATGAACCGCACCGGGCTGTAGCTAGGAAGTACGGTGTTAGCAAGGCAGCGATTGGGAAAATTCTACTGAAACCAAAAACGTTCGGATCAGTGGTAGATCGCCCAGGCAGAGGCAGGAAGCGCAAAACGGATACAAGAACGGACATCAAGGTCATGCGCTATGTCTAGAAAAACCAAATGTAATTGTCCCTGAGATCCTAGAAACCCTTCAGCTATCAGTTTCTGGTCGAATTGTTCGTCGTCGTCTTGTAGCACAAGGGATGATAACCGAAGATGCCCTGAAGCGCTCATTTATCAGAAAGGCAATCAAAGCCAAACGGCTCAGGTTTGCTATTGACCATGCTGATAAGCCCGTAGAGCTCTGGAAAATGGTTCTCTGGACGGACGAATCAAAATTCAAGCTTTTTATCGAAAGCGGTGAGTTCGTGTATGGTGCAGATCGGGTGAGGAGCTTCAGGAGCACGGTAAAGCTTGGAGAAGGAAATGCGATAGTCTGGGGGTGTTTTTCGTGGAGTGGAGTGAGTAGCCTCGTGAAAATCGACGGGATAATAAAGGTAGATTCCTACATCAACATTCTGCAAGAAAATATGGAGGTTTCGCCGATCCAGACGGGTCTGGAAGAGAATTTCGTATTTTAGCAGGACAACGACCCGAAGCTTGCTGCCAAGAAGACCAAGTCTTTCTTCCGGTCTTGTCGGATCAAACCGCTGTTATGGTCTCCACAAAGCCCGGACCTCAACGCCATCGAGAATTTGATGTCAGGGTGGACAAAACTGGTATTACCAATAAATTGAACTATTTTGAAGTCCTGAAGCGCGCCTGGGAAGAGCTAGATCCACAGCACTGAAAGAACCTGGTGGAGAGCGCCTGCAGCTAGTAGTAAAGGCCAAAAAAGGACACATAAATTATTAAAATGCTTTTCTTTTACTTAAATTTATCTGCTCGGTAGTAAAACTGGGCGCTTTCTTGTCACTGTTTTTTTTTCAACACGAATTGATATTTTTTTCTTCTAGTCAAACTTTTTTTTTTATTATTCTTCCATAAGTGAAACTTGAAAAGAATATGAAAAATAAGATATCAAAGAAGACTACAGTGTGTACTTTAATTGGACCCAAATAATTGAGAAAAATTTAAAAAATGAGAAGGGGGTCACTTTATTTTGCCCATCAGTGTAGATGCCAGTGGTTCACAACATGTCAGACCACAAGAAAAAACTGATCAGCAGCGTCCAGAAAGTGCACAAAAACCACTGTGAAAAACTTACAAAGATTCAAGTTCGATCATATTACAGAAATCAGCCTTCTGATTATTTTTTTAGTTTCATTGATATTCTAAGATTTTAAGCTGTAATAAAATATATTGAAGAACGCATTTGCAGAAAAATATATACATTTTTGTGTTGAAATTTAATCTCTGATAATTTAGATGATCTTTTCAGTATTTAAGCATTTTCAGGACTAATAAGCTATTTTACAAACCTTGGTATTATTCTTTAGATGCATGTAGTATAGTCTTTCACGTTACATGAATATTGATCTACTGATTTATTGACACATTCAACCCATTAAGTTGTTTCATGCTCATGTTAATGTATTGATTTTCAAATTTAAACACTAATAAAATAACAGAAGCGTAGAATAGAAGAATAGAAGATCAAATGCTTATAATTATACATTTCAGATTAACACCAACCCAATCATTGTAGAGATGATGAGAAGTTTAAAGTCGTAATACTAATTTGTTATTAAAACAATTGTTTTTACTGTAAATAATTATCATATTGCTATATAACAAACCATGTGAAATTGCATCCATACGGGGTTGGGAAGGAGGATCAGAGTATCATTTAATCGAATGCACAGTATCATTTTCTTTATCCTTTGATTCAATTGTGATGTTGTAAATTTTCCGACAGTTTCAGTGAGATTGACGAGATTTTGTGAAAAGTCCATTCTGTGGAAAGCATAATAAGCATTGTGATTTGCGTTATTCGGTTTGTCGGATTGTGGTATTGGAAGGTTATTCTTATGTTTCCGCGTGTTTTGTGAGTTACAACTGCGGAGATGGTTCGGAGTTTCTAAAAAAATTATCTTATAAGCTCGAGTGTTCAATTGAGACTGATTTTTATTTAACTGCTAATAGATAATTCATGTTTGCCCGGTGGCTATCGTTGGGTGCATGGACTCTTTTCTGACTCCGCATTGTGGTCTCATTCGTTGTGTCCGTCATCGAATCCAGAGTGCATTGCTCGATGGAGACCTCAATCAGAACTTCTTTCGTCCATTGGATGTCAGCAAATTTCTTCAGTTGCTTTGTGGTAATTTACGTTAGTTACAATGGGTCCACTCCATAGTTTGTGGACGTTCATACAACATACTACACTATAATGTAATTTCGCATAATTTTGCTTCATTTCTCTCGTAATGGATCTCAATTTGAAGAAAAAAAAATGTAACATTGGTTATGGGCAAAAAAGCAACACAAAAATTCAATGTGTGCGTTAGGTTGTGCAGTATGTGTTTAGTTGTTGAATATGACATTGGAGCCAGGAATTTCAATGGCTCACAATAATAAACGATCACGAGAAATCAAGATTCGAACCGGTTCTCCTTATATTTGACTAGGTGAATATGTTCAACTGCTCCATACTCCGTAGAAATTCTATTGCATCTCTCCATTATATGTTTATGTGATGCCTGGTTGTCAATAAGAGGGGAGAATTAATGCAAAACGCCATTATATTTCTACAGAGCAATGTGTTGCGGCTAACGAAGCCCTCTTTAATGAAAAAGTACATATTTACAGTGTCGCTCTGCTCGTGACAATAATTCTAGTCACCAATTAAGTTGAAAATTACTTGACTGAACTATACGTAGTCATAATGCGGATGTTGACGCAGTTAATTTCACGTCTTTCTACACGAACGGCACTCCATGTCACTTGCATACGTGTTACATGCATGCAAGTTTACCACCAGTATAATCCTGTGCAATGAGTGTTAATGCAGAGAACAATTGCATTATTCCACTTTCTCTGCGATTTCGGTAGGATATAATAAATAACATATCTTCAAATATAAATCAATGCTTATTTTTTTTTCTGAATACAATAAATTTCAATATTTCCTTACAAGCTGACTAGCTCAGCAATAATAATATTTAAAAAACGGTATATTCCATTCATGATGAGTGCAGTACTCACTCTTAGAAAGCAAGTCTTACGTTGTGGTGGAAATTAATTCCAAAGCCATGCATGAAGTAAGTTTCAACGGAGCATTGCAAGGTGAAAACAGGATTGTTGAGATAGTCATCATGATGAATATATGTTATCGTTTTCTCTGATTGAACGTTCTCATATGTAAGAACAATACTCTTAAAAAGCTACACAGGTAACCAATAAGCATAATTTTAACTTACGCGTAAAATTTACCCTCGTGTAATTCCAATTCAAAGATGCGTAGACAACGATATTGTTAGCAGTCTTTCATACAACAGGCTAGATTCAGGCGTTATCTGGCTTAATTCCCATTATTTTCTGCCAAATCTAGCATTCCCTTATGTGCATTAGATAACGCAGAAAATTCAGTGTTTCTTTTTATCTGTGCAGTAAATCAACGCTTAATCTGCATTTCAGATGCTACAAGCTTTATATTAGCATTATATCAGTATCTTGAATGCTATTTGTTGTAAAGTTGGATTTCAAAAGCTATTTAAATGCTTGTAGCCTGTAATGAGCATTTCGAATGCAAAATAGCATTGATGAAGCATTATCATAGCATTGCAGTAAAGCAGCCGTATATTGGGCCAAAAGTGGCATTTATGTTGCATTTAAGGCGACTTAAGTACTTGACAGGCTGCCGTAAAAACGCTTTGGTACTGCTTATTGATTATCATATTAAACTCCAATATTAACACCATTAAAATCATCGGCAGTGGCTCAAAAGAATTCGTTCATTCCATACAGACGATTTCATGTCGTAAGGGGCACACAAGCTTTACCCAACAAACATCAATGCTGAATAACTGTTTTAAAAGAAATTTGGAGAAGTTGTTCAGCTTTTTCTTCTAGAGAGCTGATTTACTTCTCCAAATTGGTTTGAACAAGCGGATATTCGACACTGAGTTCCTGGCAGTTTAGAGATGGTTTTAAAATCTGGAACGCGTTAAAACTTCAAATTGATGTATTTCTGTTAAAAACGCATTGAAAAAAAAAACCTGAAATGCTGCATTTAGAAGTTGAGTGTACATATAACAGTTGCTATGATGAGTTTTTACCGTTTGCTCTCCAGTTTTCAAAATGACGTCCAAGCAAGAGGAGCAGCATGTCAAAATTTTACTCGCGCAGCAAGAGAATCCGCGCCAGTTCTCGCGCATCAAGTTGGCAAAATTGTTGGATATGGCCAAATCGACCGTGACAAACATTTTAAAAGTGTTTGGGGAGCGTCTCTCGACCGCCAGGAAGCCTGGAAGCGGTGCCAATCGTAATCCGGACGTGGCAGCCACGATGGTGAAAGTGACGGCAAAATATAAGCGGAATCCTAACCTCTCTATCCGGGACATCGCTGGCAAGCTCAATGTATCCCATACTACTATACAGTGTGCCAAGAAACGAGCCGGGTTGTCGACGTTTAAGAAAGTGAAGATGGCGAACCGAGATTACATACAAAACACGTCGGCGAAGCAGTGGACTTGAACGTTGTACGTATACGCTCACAAAGTTCGACTGTGTTGTAATAGACGACGAAGGCGGATTTCAAGCAGCTTCCGGGACAGGAGTGTTATACCGCACCAGGAAAAGAGAAGGTGCCTTTAATTTTCAAAACCATCAAACTATCGAAGTTCCCGAATAAAACCTCGTTTGGCAGGCCATATGCACGTGTGGTGTAAAAAGCGTCATTTTCATCACTACGGGAATCATCAACCAAAAGATCTACGCCTAGGAGTGCCAAGAAAAGCGGCTGCTCCTGAAGCAACATAAAAGATCTGTGCTGTTCTGGCCGAACTTGGCGAGCTGTCACTATGGGAAAAAATACAATCGAGTGGTACGATGCGAACAACGTGGTTGTGGTACCCAAAGACCACAACCCTCCCAACAGCTCTCAATTCCGCCCGAAATCTCAGAAAAACTAATAAATCCATCGAAAACGTCAAACAGTTTAAATTTAACTGGCGTACCAAACCAAAAGAATAAACGAACATTTTTAAATATATGAATTGAACTACCAAAAGAAAACTAAGAAGATTTTTGTGTTATGTATTTTGACTGAAAATAACGATTTTTATGTCGGCCATTTTTTAGGCGTTCCGGCAATACACACGAGCTATTATCGTGATGGGCGAAATGAAAAATTGCGTGATCCTTGGTGGCCAATCGACAGCGCAAGTTAAGAATCAAATGCCGTTTCTCCAATGTCAGTATAACCAACGTACACAGCCCTCAATTAGTGACTGACGATGACGCTAAGGATGCTAGACAGCTGGAACGAAAATAAGAACGAAAAACCATGACGTCAAAACCGTTTTCGGAAATCTCAATGCTCAGGACGGCTCAGGAGGAAGAGTTCAGACCAGTTATGGGAAAATGCAGTGCGATTCAAACCACTTTCTGCTTATGATTAAAATCTGTCAACGGCTTTCCGGTTCCGACGCCCGTCACGGTACAATTTGGAACAAGTGAAATGCCTAGGAGCAGCGTTGAAGGATGAAGGAATGCCAATCGAAGCTCATCTTGAGGACCGCTGGAGTAGTGTTAAAGAAGCCATTAACAAAGCAGCAGACAGTGCCATTGTGTTTGTGCATTGCAATCATCGGAGTGGCGGTTCGACGAAGGGTCTCAAAATCGTTGAATTTTGTGCTCTGTGTTCTGTATATATGTTGATGATATAGACCTACCTAATCCGTAAATCTGGCTAATCCTGAATTTTGCACGATTTCTGTTCAACAAATACCAATATTTCTTAAAATCATGTTTTGGTATTGAAAATAACTAAGGGTCGCTAAAGGTTTGCTTACTTTTTGCAATCGCAGACCACTGGTTGCGTGCATGTAATGATTTCCCTATTGTTGACGTAATCTTGATATGTTTCGAAGAAGGAAGGAGACACTAATGACACTCTTTAAGTAACCTTATTAGTATATTTGATTTAACTAGCGGACTACAACTGTGCTTCCGTACTGCACGACGGTCGGATGGAAAAGAGACCGAACGGAAGTGTTCTTTTTACATTGAACCTAAGTGCTATAAAGCTATAAAATAATACAATACATATTACAGTATACTAGGATCAACTATGGACTTCAGTCTGATGTCAACTATGAATATTACAATCTCTCCCGGCTTAAAACGTTTTCTCCGTACACATGAAAAATATAACAAGATAACAATACTTATTCTCTAATACAAATCGGCATGATCTTTTAGGTGGATTCATCTCAGTTAAAGATGCATCGTAGAAAATAACCGCTCATTTAGGGTACTTCATCCTTGGCTGACCCTTCAACCGATTAGAGCGCTGCACCTTGGGAGATTTTGACTCGCTCCGACGACGTTTCGTACTCTTCTTCTTTTTACCGGCTTTCTTTTGCAAGCAATCTTTGGCAGGTTGAGGCTGATTCTGACCAGAGTCTCTAGATGGCGCAGCAGCTTGGTTTTTGTCTTCGCTGCCTTGATCGACACGATTTGAAAGTGGTTGAACAACCGGCATGGAAGGATGCAATTTGTCTGCCAAGTCTGTATATCGGATTTGATTTACGTGAACCATTCTAACGTTTCCTTCAACACTTCTTAAGAACGTTAACGGATTAAGATGAACGTGTAAGATAAACGCGGGAATCCAACGGATTAATTCCTTAAAATGATTCCGGTATAGAACTTTATCACCGACGATGAATGACTTCTTGATTTGCGTAGGAATCTGTTCAATTTGATCTTTTACTCGAACAACGGGTTTGGGATGTAGGGATTCTACTTCGATTTTACGCGGATTCATCAAATTCGTCAACGTGCGCGGCGTGTATGAAAATATCATCGACGACGAAGTACGACTCGTAACGGTTGATGGAGTGTTACGGTAGTTTATAAGAAACCGATTAATCTTTCGCGATAAGGATAGCGACTGTTGGTTTTCATCGAGTAAATACTTTTTTAACACGTCTTTCACCGTCTTTACAGCTCTCTCGGCCAACCCGTTCGATTGGGGGTGGTAATGTGGAGATTATGAAACCTTGACACTACTTGCCTCGAGAAATTTTACAAAAAGTTCTGAGTTAAAGGGAGGACCATTATCGGTCACAACCTCTTCTGCCAATCCAAAGTAGGCAAAACACGATTCTACCTGCTCTATCATCTGCAGACTGCTATCAGCATGGTACTACCTTCGAAATAAAATATATCCATGTGAATCCTTTGGAAGGGACGTTCACATGTTGGCCATTTAGTCTCAACTACTTCTTTAGGCACGGCTTGGCGTTGTTGGCAAACCTTGCATTTTTTAACATACTCAACTACATCTTTATCAAAAATTTTCCACCATACATACGACACCCAAAATAAAAAAGCAAGATTGTAATGCAATTTCGCATGATTTGGTTTCATTTCTCGTAATGGATCGTAACTTGGAGAAAAAATGCAACATTGGTCGTGGGCAAAAAAGCAACACATAGTAATTCGATTAGAAAAATTCAATGTGTGTGTGTGAGGTTGTGCAGTTGATTAGTAGTAGTAAATTCAATAGCCCACAAAAAAAAATGATCTCGATCCGCTACCGAGAATCGAACCGCGACCGTCAGCATGACGGCTCCTTATTGTAACCATCCGTTCACCATAACAAGTTGAGGTCAGCGGAATAAAAGCCTTAAAGTTGCTTCGGTTGTCGAGGCAATCAACGTTACAACAATGAAGCCAATATCGGTCGCACACACTTACATGGCTTCGTTTATTTCATAAATCGCATGGAGACCTGAGAGGGAGATGGGAGTGTGATGACGAGTGAAAATAAAAATAGAACACTTGACAGCGGAATAGCAACAGTGGCAAACGGCGTAGCGGCGTTCTGTGCCATTGTCTCACCCATATTGAGAAGTTGGTGACGGTTGAACAAAAACCCAACCGTTGCTGCGACTATAGTGCCTCGAGGCACACAGCGATAACCGCTTGCACACACTTGCATGGCTTTGTTTATACCATAAAAAGCTTTGTGGATCATGATGGGCAAAATTGCCTTTTCAGAATCATGCGGATTTCTCAAGATATGATTGCAAAAACTGCAATTGCATGTTTTGCTACAATTTCAACTTTTGGGTGGATCTACCCAACATCTTCATTCGAACGATTCCATCGTGGTTTGAATGCATCTGTTCTACTACAATCGATCTTAGACTATCCGGGACAACAACCCTATCATCGAAGTATAACACGATTCCTAAATGACAACTCACTCGAAAATACGACTTGACTGACAGATCAACATTTTTCGGCCAACCACGGGAAACATAATCATACACCTGAGACAAAATTGGATCTAAATGTTGATGTTTACGGACAGTTTCCAAATTTACGATTTCGGAACCATTGGACGAGAGATTGTTGATACCCAACCCTACATGTTCTACATCAGCTAGACAAGGTAATGGAAGACGTGACAGTGCATCAGCATGGCTCACAAATTTACCAGGACGATGTTCGATGCTATAATTGTAACCAGCCAGAATAAGAGCCCACCGTTGCAGCCTGCCAGCTGCGATTGCCGACGTACCCTTAGCTGGATTGAAAATCTCCTTGATACCGGTATTGTCAGTGATCAATTTGAACGTGGCACCATAAATATACTTGTGGAATTTAGTGACACCGAATATGACCGCAAGGGCTTCTTTGTGAACTTGAGCATAGTTCTTCTGTGCGGGAATGAGTGTGAACGACGCGAAACAGATATGTAGGTTTTTCGACCTGATCGACTGAATGAGACAACACAGCCCCCACTCCATACGGACTAGCATCGACAGCTAAGAATATGGGTTTCAATGGATCATATGGCTCGAGTAAGTTGTTATCCACCAACAACTTTTTAGTTCTCTCGAATGCAACTTGGCACTCTGATGACCACATGAATCGAGCGTTTTTCTGTAGTAAAATGTACAAAGGCCGAAGTTCAATCGACAGATTTGGAAGAAACCTGTGATAGTAGTTAAGTAACCCAAGATACGCTTGGAGTTGATTGACGTTTTCTGGGGAAGGGGCGTCTACTTTTGCCTTTATTTTCATCTGACTAGGACGCATACCATCAGTCGTAATAGTATGACCTAGATACTCAATCTTGCTTTTGAAAAAAACAAGATTTAGAAAAAAATATTCGAACGTTATGGGCGTTTAGCTTTTGAAGCACCAAACACAAGTTATGCTGACATTCAACGTAGCTAGCCTCACCCACTATGATGTCGTCCAGGTAGGCAATGCCTGGCGAATCGAGCAAAGTTTGATCTATGATCGACTGAAAAATTGCGGGGGTGGAAGTAATACCGAAGGGCATTCGAGTGTAACGAAAAAGACCACGATGTGTGTTTATCGTACACAAAATCTGAGATGATTCAGACAAGGAAACTTGTAGGTAAGCTCCGGACAAATCTATTTTACAAAAAACTTTCCAATTCGCTAACTTGGCCAGAATTTCGTACCAGTACTATTTAACTTACTCTTAGAAAAATATTTCTGATACGTATCTATTGAGATGACGCTACGACAGGCTCCACAATCAGCTTCGAACTCCATTCGACGGCCATCGCACTCAAGCGATACGAATTCCGGTGAATTGACTTTATTTAACAATCCAGATGTAAGTCCAGTTGCACTTTCCAGGATGGATAGACTTCGACTTGACTGCTTGTTTTCTTCCTCCGGTTGTGGTTTGAGGTTTGACATGGACGACTTCTCAACTGACTCGATGTGACCACCCTGCATATTCAAACATAGGACTTCGACGGCTTCCGACAGTTCCGCGACGAGTTTGCTTCCACCAGTCTTGGACTGGCTATTTTTAAGACGACAGCTTGTAGAAATGTGACCCATTTTCCCACACGAGCAACACGTCCAGCTGCGTGCTGGGCACGTGTTTGGATCCTGATGGCGACTACACCGATAGCATGGTTTTGTTGACTTCGACTGACTGGCACGACTTGATTTGCTTTCCTCCTTTTCCTGATGGCTTCGTTTCGGTTTTGACTTGTGACTCACCTCCTTTCTGAGCGCCCCGAGCTTCGGCGGCAGTTGACTGGACATTTCCTTGTTCTGGCTCAAGGCCGCTTCCCAACTTCGAGCTAGCGAACAAGCTTTTTCGAATGTCAGGTCCGGTTCCGTTAATAATTTATTCCGGAGGCTCTGATCCCGGATGCCTGTGACGAATTGATCTCGTAGTGAATCCGACAGGAACGCTTCGAATTTGCACGGTTGAGCGGTGGCTTTTAGGCTGATTATGAATTTTGTGATGCTTTATGAGACGTGCTGCTCACATTTCCGGAACTTATACCATTCTGCGACGACATTCGTGGATGGATCCAAATGCTCTTTGAGAAGACGGACCAGATTCTCATACGACTTTGTACGGGGATCTTCCGGGGCACACAATCTGGCAGCGATTGCGTACAGGCTGGGACCAGCGACTGGAACACGGGAACTTTTTTGTTGTCCGGCATGTCATTTACAAGGAAGAACATTTCTAGACGGTTGACGTATTCTTCAAAGTTCTCTCCAACGACAAAGTGCTCGATCTGGCTAAACATGCCAGGTTGAACTACAGGAGCTACGCCATGCGTTTCCTGCTTAACTGCACTGGATACACTACCACTATCGTTTCCATTAGCCTCAGTCGACATGATAATTACTTTGGGCTTATGTTCTCCAACACGTGTAGACGACCGTTTGACAGTTCGCAACTTTCACTTGCAACACGAGTTTAAATGTTTTGATCTTCGTCGCCAACTTGATATGTTTCGGAAGGAGACACTAATGACACTCTTTAATTAACCTTATTAGTATATTTGATTCAACTAGCGGACTACAACTGTGCTTCCGTACTGCACGACGGTCGGATGGAAAAGAGACCGAACGGAAGTGTTCTTTTTACATTGAACCTAAGTGCTAAAAAGCAATAAAATAATACAATACATATTACAGTGTACTAGGATCAACTATGGACTTCAGTCTGATGTCAGCTATGAATATTACAATTATAACAAATTGTTTAATGTTGGTCATGTTCTCCTCAAATTCCAATCATTGCTGCCTAAAAGTGTCTCTGTTCATTTCAGTGCGTTGGATGGAATAGGAATCAAATATTGTTGAGAAAGTGTTTTAAAGAGAAAGTAAAATGTCGCAGAATATGGCTGCAAAGTATCAGAGCAGCAATCAAAGCGAGTAATTCTTTAAGCTGTCTCAAATAATTGACATAGTTCAAATTTGACTTTTGAACGTTTGGAGAAATTATGAAGGGTTTATGAATTCCTGCACAAACATTTTCGATTAAATTGACGACTAATTAACATAATGATTTTTATACACTTACAAAAGTAACCTTTTATGTTCTTGTAAATAAAATGCATATTTCTAACAGATCCTCAACTATCTTTCACGTCATGAAGATAGCGACACTCTCAACCATCCGTATCATGATCCAAACCATACGGCCCTTTTCAGAGCCACCAAATGCTTTCTAAAGAGTGTACAATAGAATTCTCTCACATAGTTACTCTTTCATGCTGGTCTAACAACACCCGCGGTATTTTGACCTAGACTACGTCTATCGAATAGGATAGAGTTCAAATAAAAAATAGAAAAATAGCGATCATCACGCTCATCACAACATATTTACAACACTTTGAACGCTAATAACTTTATAATTACTCGATAGATTTTCAAGATTGTAGCTTCAATCAATTGGAACTGTCAAGTCAATACTCAAAAATATCATTAATATTTGACTTTGGATTCCCAAACAGACTTTCATCAATCTATGACACGATAACGATAATGGTCTTTAGCTAGTCGATCATATTTAAACAATCACTAATACAAGCACTGCTGTTGCTTTTCCATCATACCAACATTTAAACTCATTCTAAGGCTTACTTACTCAAGTCATTACAGTCTGTGCAGACTTCTCTGCAACCGAATTAGCTGCTTTTGTCCAAGATTTTCTAAATTTTTCTACATTTGTAGCTTGTTGTTTATATAGAGTTCTCTCTTCACGAGAGCCCAATAATACTCGATAGGTCGCAACTCCGGGCAGATAGGTGGGAAAGATTCGCCTCTTTCGGTACAACATGAACTCCATTCGCTTTATACCATTCCAAAACGTCTTTGGTGTAGTGACAAGATACCAAATCAGGCCATAATAGCGAGGGAGCATGACGCTCTGCTTCCTTAGGCATTCTTCACGGTATATTTCCTTGTTTACCGTTCCGGTAGTGATGAAGCTTTGGCTTGCTCGACCACAGCTGCATATTGCCTGCCAAACCAAATATTTTTTGGGAAACTTGGGCTTCTTCTTCATCCTGAAATGCACCTCTACGCCGTTCCGTTGCATGGCAGTGTAATAAGACATTCCGGGAAGCTGCTTAAAGTCATCCAGCAAATAAGTTTCATCGTCCATTACCACGCAGGGAAACTTCGAAAAAATTCACGATACAACTTGTGATCCTGGGTTTTAGCCGTCACATTCTGTTTATCATTACGGTTGGGTAGAGTTTTCACATTGAACCACTTCATACCTTGCCGGTGCTTGGAAGTATGTACGAAAGTTAGGGACATTTTTATTTTTCTAGGCACAGTACGTACCGAAAGATCTGGTCTCTTATATAATATTTGCTGTCCTTCTGGTGGTTTCTGAGATCCGTTTTTCCGCTCCCAGCCTTCCTGGTTGTTGTCAAACGTGTCTCGAAAGATTTAAGAACGTTATGGACATTTATTGCAGGAAATTCAAGCTTTTTTTTTTTAATTTTCTTACTGACAGATCCTGATTTTCATTGCGACCGCTCACAATCGCTTTTCGCACTTGTTCTTCTTTCGACGCCTTCTTCGATCTTAAAGCTTGAAGCATCGCCAAAAATTGATTTTAAAACAATGAACAGTTGAGTTGAACGTGTAATGAGTTTCGTGAAAATCGGTCGAGTGATTTCAGTGATGGTTTCGAATGAAGAAATAGTGCGCCAACAAATTTTGGGCACTCACTTCGAAAACCCAAACGCTTCTCATCGATGGATCGGAAAACAGCTCGGAATCGCACATTCAACCGTATCTCATGTGATCAAAACGTTCAAGGACCGTAAGACAACCAAGCGGAAAAATGGTGTGGCACGTTTTTACACATCAAATCCGGAGAAGGCCAGGGTATTGAACCAATTTAAGCGTTATCCCAAAATTTCGATCAGGGATGTTGCGAAAAAGGCGAAAGTTTCAGTTTGTTTTGTGCAGAAAACAATGAAACGTGCTGGATTACATGTGTACAATGTCCAGAAGGCACCGAACCGGAGCGATAAACAGAACTCGGTGGCCAAAACTCGTGCAAGAAAACTGTAAAGGGAGTGGCTCACAAAACCGTTCTGCACTGTGATGGACGATGAGACCTACATTAAAGCCGACACTAAACAAATGCCAGAACAGGAACACTACGTCGCCACCTCTAACTTGGCCGTTCTGGAGAGTGTACGGAAGAAGAAACTGTCGAAATTCACCAAAAAATTCCTTGTCTGGCAAGCGATCTGCGGATGTGGCAAAATGATTCAGCCCTTCATCACCTCTGGGACCGTCAACGGACAAATCTACAAGGGCGAATACCTCTAAAATGACTTCTGCCCTTCTTGAGATCTCACAATGGCCCGACACTGTTTTGTCCGGATTTGGCATCTTGCCACTATGCCCGGCCCGTCTTAGACTGGTACAAAGATAATAATGTAGTTTTTGTACCAAAAGACGTCAACCCTCCAAACACTCCGGAACTTTGCCCAATTGAAATTTTTTGAGCAATCATGAAGACAAAGCTCGTTAAAACTTCAAAACTGATAGAAAATGAACTTGATCTAAAGAAAGTGTGGTTAAAAGTAAGTAAGCAAGCAAAATTTGATGAAAGGGGTCAAGGCAAAGTGCGGGCATTTGGGTTGAGAGAAGAGGTTCAATAAACCAATGATGTCAAAACTTAACCATTTAGTAGTACTTTATTCCCAGAAAGTTTGAAAAGAATCGGGCTCAAGGAAACCTATTGGTGACTTATTTTGTGTGTCTAAATTTCATCGAATACAGTCTTTAGTCCTATGTCCCTTATAGTTTTTATCTATGTAATTGGGTATGGCTTTATCTGTCCTTATCTATCTAAGAAACTATCAAACGTGAATAGAATTGTTTCTTGGGGTTCTAAATGAAACAATCTCAAAATGTTTAAAAAAAATTACTCAAATCAGCATACACATAAAAAAAATTCTAAATATTGTTTGATTTCAAGTGATAGTCAAAACTGCCTTTGTTTATTGATATCAATTGGCCTAAAAGCTGGCCATACCCGATCCTTGGACGATGTTGATCATATCTTCTAAAACCGATTTACTACCATGATTCTATTCAATCTACTGAAATAATATCGCATAAATATCTATCCATCACTTAGAAACACCTCGTTATGTGCTTAGCGCCTTAAATGCCTGTCTTCAGATCATCGTGGATGTGACGCTTCGCATTATTAGTTGCGTAGGTTGCTGTACTCGAATGCATGCCCAAACCGGAAGGGATCCACCATTAAATTGCTCATCACATGAAATATTCAGCAGGGTCACGTGCGTCGTACTTCTTCTTTCCTATGTGCATGTAGGAGGATGGTGGAGCAGCTTTTGAACAAAGGAGAAACATGGGATGTCATTCTCCAGTCTACGTCGTTCTTGTCGAGTTGGCAACGGAAAAGAGACAACAGTAGAACTGTTGATATCACGTCCCATGACGCCCACCACGTGCCTTAAATTCGCAAGTGAGTGACTACGACACTGGAGGGAGTACGTACTTCCGGCTTGAATATTCCACTGCCGTCGTCGTCATCGCCGTTGCCGTCAACGTTGTAATGAGACTATACACCATGTCGACCCGTTCTCGGCATGATATTTCCTGCGTTATAGTTTTAAGTTCAATTCGCTGATAAGGGGTAACCAACTGCAGCATTGAATATGGGCTATTGTTTCAATGACCCGTTATTGCACATCATGAGTGGAAACATATTCTGAGCAGTATAATGTCAGATTTTATATGGTTGACTTGGAGACGGGTGCAGCCTTGGACATTTCTTTTTTATTTCGGTTTGAGGTTACGTTCAGTTAATTTTAACGAGCGTGTAAAAAATCCTCTCGTTTAATTCCAAACCATAGGAGGAAACGAAATTGTTTGCAAACTTTCATGCGCCATACAACACTGTTTGCAATCTTTCATTCAACAGACTATGTTCAGGCGTTATCTGGCGAAAATATTCATGAAATATCCCATTAATTTCTCCCATCCTTAGTATTCTCATTGTGTGCATTAGAAAACGCAGAAAATTCAATGTTTCTTCTTGTCTGTGTTATGACAAACATAAATTACATGAAAAATAGTTGGCAACTGACTCGTACGATGCATTTGATGTTCATAAGAACATTTTTTGTGAGAAATTCAAAATTTGGAATTTATTACTTCAATAATTATCCAAATGAATCTGCCTTGAACATTTTCATCTCAGGAAAAAAAAATAACTTAATTGAGATTACGAAGGTTATTTTTTATTTCCCTTTATTATTTATAACTCGCGGCCCCCTGCGGTTGCTTGTCACCAAAACCTTTTAAACTATTGAAAAAATGTGCTACCCTATTAGCACATTTGTTGCAGTTCTGTTAAAGTAATGCCATCTAACTGGTTTGAGTTACAATCAAGTTGCCGCAACCAATTTTGTCGGATGCGTGTTGTTTGGGTTGTGCCTTATTTAAGTCCAATTAACTAGTATTTGTGCCTTGCATTCAAAAATGTAAAATGATTTTCAATCGCTTAAGTAACTAAGTACTATTTCATATGTCGTTTGGAAATTAGAATAACTATTGATCTTTTCGTTAGAAGGATTGGGGAGAGGTTTGTAGATAAAGAGCTAAAACTATTTGGTTATTCGACTGTTTTATTTGACGTTTGCCAATAGGAGAACTAATGATACTCTGTCAGAAGTTGACTAAGCACTTTTTGAAAGTTTGACATATTATTCCCCAAAATAAGCTCACATTTTCAGAGCGTGATCAGTATCTAATTTAAAATCGATATGTAGTAATAACTGTATCCGTAAAATAGTTAGTTTACCAAAGAAAGAAAATAATTTATTTCTTCAGTATTCTACACCACGTTTGCCTGCGGCTCACATAAGTATAGACTGTTCCGATAGTTATAAATACACTATTGATTAATCGTCAATTAATGCGTTCAGTATCTAACCAGCTTTTGGCTGCGTTTTGTTGTTTACAACCAAATTAAACTGATGTTGTCTTTTTTTCAATGTTGCGCACGGAAGTTTGAAAATGCGTGGTCTTTCTCCCGAGCAAAGACAACGGATTGTGCACAAACGGTGCGCCGTCAGTGGTCTTTCGACCAGAAAGCTTTGAAGCAGTTCACAGATTTCCCTACACGCATGTTTTCGTCCGCCATGGCGAATGTTCCGGTTAACTGCCGGAAGGCCGCTCACAAGGGCGTAGAATTTTTTTGCAAATAAGCCTAAAGAATTACCTTCCATGGGAAATTTATCAAAGGCAATTATCTGACTTAGCTTTTTTTATCACCATCCGAAAAAAGTCCATTTCTTAATGCAAATGTTTTGCAAAACAATGTACCACCGTCACGTTTGTATTTTTATTTGAATTTATTCATCATACTTGTAGAGCAAGGGTCCACCCGTAGAAGGTTCTTCAATCGAGATGCTCGTTGTTCAACCATGTCTTGCGAATTCAGTTGAAGAAAGTAGAAATAGTTGAAGAAAGTAGAGTACATGTAAACAAAATTCAATAATTCAATGCTCAATCCCCATCCTCACCCAGCAGTATAACCACATCGCAATTTTGCGACTGTATTAATCGATTTGATTTCGGGTAGAATGGGATTCATAAGATAATTGCTAGTCCTCAACTAGATCGAGAAAGAACCGTTAAATCGTTGGAGGGCAGTAAGAAAATCTTTCCCAGGTTATTATGCTCTACAAAACAGGGCTTCCCTGATGATCCCTGAATGGTCAATTTGATATAGGCAGAACAATGTGTATCGCATGAAATTTTTGTGTCAACATGAATTTGACTTCTTCTCTTAGAGCTTTCAGATCCTTTTTCAAGGCCACACTCATTTGAATCAAGTTACCCATTTGATCGATCATAACACCAACAGAAAGCATCGTTACACTTGGTATGTCAGAGCTTGGAATTAAAGGGTGATACGGTCAAAATTTGGTCAAGGGAAAACGCGTGTAAATCGGTGAAATCGTTTATTTAAAAAATCAAATTAAATTTCTTTTTCAAGTTCAATTAGTATAAAATTCAGGAAAAATATTCAGTTAGGCTTCCGCTTTTCCAAATCCGAATTGCTGGGCCTTACGCTTGACCCCTGCCATCAGATTTTGTACAGCCACCTTGTCCACCTTCGTCGCCGCAGAAAGCCAGTTTGCCTTGAACTGCTGCTCGTCCTTAGCAGTTTTTTTGGTCTTCTTTAGGTTCCGCTTGACAATAGCCCAGTATTTCTCAATTGGGCGGAGCGCTGGCGTGTTGGGAGGGTTCTTGTCCTTGGGAACCACCTGCACGTTGTTGGCGGCGTACCACTCCATGGCCTTTTTACCGTAATGGCAAGATGCCAAATTCGGCCAAAACAGTACGGAACAACCGTGTTTCTTCAGGAAAGGCAGCAGACGTTTATTCAAACACTCTTTCACGTAAATTTCTTGGTTGACAGTCCCGGAAGCTATGAAAATGCTGCTTTTCAAGCCACAGGTACAGATGGCTTGCCAAACCAGATATTTCTTTGCGAACTTTGACAGTTTCGTGTGCTTGAAAATATCTGCTACCTTTCCCTTCCTTTGCCGTATAAAACTCCTGTCCCGGAAGCTGCTTGTAGTCGGCTTTGACGTAGGTTTCGTCGTCCATTACCACGCAGTCAAACTTCGTCAGCATCGTCGTGTACAGCCTCCGGGATCGCGCTTTGGCCGTCGTATTTTGTGTATCATCGCGATTTGGAGTCACTACCTTCTTGTAAGTCGATAGTCCGGCTCGTTTTTTGGCTCGATGCACGGTTGTAGACGATACACCCAGCTTATTTGCGGCATCTCGGAGAGATAGGTTAGGGTTTCGCTTGAAACTACCGGCAACTCTCATTGTCGTCTCAGTGGCTTCCGGTTTTCGATTTCCCCCCGATCCAGACTTCCTGGCTGTCGACAAACGTTCCCCAAACACTTTAATTACATTTGTTACGGTTGATTTGGCAATTTTTAGCGATTTTGCCAACTTTGCGTGCGAGTAGCTCGGATTTTCGCGATGCGCGAGCAAAATTTTGATACGCTGCTCTTCTTGCTTGGACGGCATTTTGACAACTGAAGAGTGAATTCCAAAATCAAAATAGGAGCAACATTCTACACACACACATCTTCAAAATGACGGGTGTTCAGGTTTTATAAATGCAAAATTGAAAGAAATACGTCAAGTTGATATTGACCAAATTTTGACCGTATCGCCCTTTACCAGAGCTTCTATGCAGTGACTGCTATGCAGTATACCTGGTGAAGCGATAGGTATGGATAGGTAGGGCATTTTAACCATAGCAGGTATTAAATGAAACGTGTCTAGACCCAGAAGGTTCCTTGGAACATCCGAAATTGCGGATTTCCCTTGAAAAGTGAAATGAAAACAGTTTGCATTTCTCCACAAGTGTTGAAGATTTGACGTCATACAGAAAAATACTACCAGAGATGATCGTACTTATCCTTTTGGAAGTGACACAGTTAAAAAAATACTTTGGGATACGCCGTAATTTGGTTTGCACTAATAACACGTATGACTTGTTAAGGGAAGAGATGAGGTTTCGGTATTCATCACAGTCTCAATGGAAGCTACGCTTGTTTTCAGGAGAATGCAATAAAGCATTACATTGCCACTTGAGCATTCTGAGCTCCTGCTTCACCCAGGTGAATTCAATCTTGCTTTGCAAAATGTGGCTCCCAAAATTAGGAAGTCAAAATCATATGTACAAAAAGTGTAGCAGAAGCAAGGACTGAAGGCGTAGAACGTGACGACAACCATGGCCAACCGTGATGACAAGCAAACCTTCACTGCTAAAAGTCGTGCTGAGGAGGTTTACACGATTTGCAAACATTTTGTTCGTATCATTATTCCCGAATAAGTATTTGATTTGGCAGGCCATATGTAGTTGTGGTGCAAATTCTAAAAGTTTCTTCTCTACCGGCACTATCAATAAGGATGTGTACGAGAAAGAATGTCTGCAAAAGCGGATTTGCTTTGGCCTGATTTCGCCTCTTGTCACTATGCGAAATCCAAATTGTCCAAATCTTCGCCCAACAGAGAAGTACTGGGCGGAAACTCTTCGAAACTAAGAAGAAAGCAAATGGTACCAATGATTTCAAGAGAAGATGGAGAATCATGACGTAGGGCGTATCTGAAGATTTCGTACGGAACCTGATGGTGGGTGTACCATAGAAAATTCGATAAGTCTACAGAGAGAAGGTTTAACATCTGAATCAACTGTTTCTAATGTAGATATGACTCTTTTATTGAAAATAAAACAATCGGTTCTGTTGAGTTATTTGTAATTTTTTTTTGCTGCTATTATTTTGGTGTCCGAAATTTAAGGTAGACAGGCATTACAAAAAAAAAACAAATCAATAGTTCTACCCTCGTGGTTTTGCTTAGTATATGCTTGGTGGAGATTGATGAAATCAATACCGTTAACACAGAGAACAGACATCCAAGCTTGAGTGCCCACCGTGTGTCAATTTCTGTAATTGCCATTTTAAAATTTCAGCTCGTTTCCGTTAGTTTTTGGTGAATCGTATGTTGATGGCGCCACTTGCCCACCTTGAGATTTGATAGCCTGTCAATTTTCGTTTGGTGAAATCTAGACTAGGCGGCGTTGTTTTTCCAACGGCTTGCTTTTAAAAGTTTACACAGTAAATAGGGAAACAATTTTTGAGCCTGGATGTTTGTTCTCTGTGCCGTTAATATGCATTGAGCTAGCTCTGGTAAATTCCGACATTTTAAGGCGTCCAGGATAATTTGGTTTGATTGTAGTCACTAGATTCACGCATTTTTAATGCGAGTTGAGATCATATACTTTACGAACTGCTTCAATGTGCTCGTCATCGCGTTCAATTCCTTCCTTTTATCGGACGGAATATTTATAGAACATAGCATCGGCACCCGCTACCATAGCTACAAAAATGCTCAAGGATTTCAACGCTGCTTAAATCTATGCTCGATCTTCTTCCTGGACATTTCAGGCTTTTTGATCGTCACAATTAGTGTATTGCGTTCTTCTCAACTTTTTATTCTTAATACACTGCCACAGTTATTAATTAACAGCTTCGATGCCTGTAAAATGTTTTCATTAGTATTATTGCGTGGCTAATAGAATCATGTCCTATGCCCAAGGACTCGAAAAAAAAAATTCTTTTCGAAAATTTAATGAAACGTGTTTATTTGCTGCTTTATCGACTGAGCTAAGGGAGCACCAAACATTTTAATTACATTATCTTGAATTAATCTGAGGCAGCTGAGATCTTGCAGTTCACTCGATGTTTTTTTTCTTGGAGGAATATAGTTCATATAATAACAAGACTTGCTTTAATAGGTTCTGGTTGTTTTCAATTACTATTTATACTTCGAAATAATGATCTTATTGATTTAAACACAATCAAAACATTGGAATTATTTATGTTTTTGCTCGATATGATTAGTGATGGCGATATGTTTTCCAGAGATCAATTAAAGTAATAGCTACAGCATTTCACAATCTTTGCCGGTGACCATGTAAATAGCAACATTACTGAATTGATTGCTTTACCTAGAAGGCAGCCAGTATCCATTCTCGTTCATGGTAAATTATTTTCTTCGAGCACTAATTATACAGGGGTCGCATTTAACATTTTTAATTAGGCTATGGTATCACAGGAAAAATGAAACCATCATAGTGAGCGTAATTTAACCGCATCAAAAACTCGCCAAAGAATTAACATGGCTGGCCATGGACGAGAAATTCGATACCGTGAGTTCCACTCGAAGTATCATTGCATTTTGATATTTAGAAGCATTTTAGAATTATTTTTTGTTGTGCATTACCTAGAGGGAGCGAACCGGTTCGATTGGTTGCAATCGTTTGATTGACATTTCTTAACTTTTCTGGGCACAAACTAAAAAGTTGGACGGTGGGGACACGACAGCATTATTGACGTAGGACCACTTTTATATTAGTAACTATTTATTCTTTGAGCACAATTTGATGGCCCTGAATGCGTTTTTTTAAGTTATTTGAAAATTATGTTGACGGTGTTGTGGCCTCTTATTTTAATAACCTTTTAACTTCAAATGCCTTAACTTCTATTACTAGTTGACTGATTCTTAATCTGTTTAAAATGGCATCAGGGGGGGAAGAGTTGGACTAAGACATATCATAAATAAAACATATTGTGGGGGAGATTGATTTTAGTGTGAAATTTTCAGTTTCTCTAGCTATTATTGTTGTTGTTGTTGTTTTTGTTTTTGTTTCGTATTTACGTAACTTTCAGCCTGAGGCTGGTTTGTCACGCCAGAGAGACGACCTGGATGCAACATATCCAACCCATTAACACATGATCCTTCAGATTATCTTCCAAAGGAAGACGTGATCAGAGATTTTTCTTCTAAGAAAATCTCAACGGCATTGGCACAATTCTGAAAAAAGACGGTCAAAAACATTTTCACCTTTTTTCATCATTTTATCGACAAGGTGTCTTCAGTAGAGTTGCTCAAAATGTTATTCCGCATCTTTTGACAAGCACGCCTAATCTTCCATAAGGGCTTAACAACACTTGCAAATATTTACTTATTTCATTTCTGTCTTCAGAATCATTACATGAAAGCTGCTGAATTCAACATCAATTGTTGGGCCATTTCGCTCAGTTTCCTTTTGTTTTTTCAAAGGTTTTCGCACCAAAGAAATCAATGAATCCGAAGTTACAAGTAGTCGTTTCAGAAAATTTGATTTTTTTACAACCTTGAAATCTTACGAGCTCGATGTTCACGATAACTTTCAATATCTTTATTACGGAATTCTTGTGGATTTTTGGACAATTTCCCAGTTGATAGTACAGCTTTCTTTATTATTTTGGCTCCATGAATCAGTACTAGATGCACTGAAGATGGCGCTAGTTCATTCAAGTGATAAAATGTACTGTACCAAAGGTTATACCATGGTTATTTATGGTAGAAAATAGTTAAAAATGGTCAGAGTTAACCATTAAATGGTGTTTAAACTTTTAGGCAATGAACAGGATCAACCACCTAAATCACTGAAGTTCAAAAATTTAATAATAAAAAAATAAGCCCCTTCTATATAAGAGCATGGAAACATTCAAACTCCCTTAAAAATCTAAATTGTCATTATAATTAAATTTAATTGGGTTTTGTGAGGTTGTTAGGTTGAAAATGTTGTTGTCAGAAAAACTTTATTTCATTTCCAAAAAGTGCACATCTTGCAATGTATGGCAAACTCTTAGACAATTATATTGCCTTTATTATGAAAAAAATTCGTCCAATTTCAATATTGCAACTTCTTGGAAATTGACTTAAAATTTAATTTTTTTTAACGTGTAAAAATCGATTACTGTTTTTACTATTTTTTGCATAAAAGATTACACAATTTTCTAAAAGTCACCGATACATTACTTTTTTGTAAGTTTTGTCCGTTTTGAGTTATGTTGATTTGAAAAAAATCAATCAAAAAATGTAATACCTTTTCATATGGTAGTCTAGATAAAATTAAAAAAACGAAGTTTGCAAAGTTGCTTGAAAAGAAATAGTGTATACACCCACAAAGTTTCACTTGATTCTGAGAGGGTGCTGCCAACCACGAAGATTAGTTGGCGTGAAACTCGTCATAGGCTAATGGATATATTTGCGAACGGTTTAGGAAATCATCGCACAGCAGAAATAACAAATCTGTTGTAGTGTTTGGCAAATTTTATCAGTTCAAATTAATTAACGGTATGTTATTGTTAGAGTAAAAATACATACTATGCAATCGAATGGAAATGCAAGTTAGATGCATTACAACTGCTGAGGACGCTTTTCGTTTTATTCTAGGCCATATGGTTCACCAAGCTCGAAAAAGAAGTGTACATTTCATACACTAAATTGAGCATCACATAACACATAAAAAGTTACGTTATAAAACGTATAAAATTCTGAGATATTTCACACATTGTCTAAAATGTGGCAGGCAAAAGCCCATCTTGAACAGAAATATTTCTTGCATGTTGCGGTTGCGGTATCATGTTTACATTACAATGAAAATTCAGGTTTTTTTTCTGTGCCTTTAACAATCGATTCAACAGCAACATTTTTCATGCGTATGCTGGAAAGTAGGAGGATGTCTCATAAGACGGAATCAATTAATATGCTGCTCCGAAGATTTCTCGGGGCGAGTCAATTTGGACTTGTTTTCGCGATGCTCTTGAGAAGACGAAGCTTTCCATTCTTGTTTTTAATTTGGCTAACAGCTTCGGGTAGCTAAAACTTCCGATCGAAGAGGAAAAAAAAAGTTGAGTAGGAGACTAGATGAAAACTTGTTTGTACTAACACGATGCATCGACTAAACCCAATACTAGAAATATGGAGAAAGTTCTGAGTCGTCTGCGATAGAAACGCGGGCCTGGGGAAAGGATTATGCAGATGAGATGTTGTTTTTTTAGGACTTGGAATTGTCGTTCTGGGGAATAAACAAGGCGGAAGAGGATGCTTGAGAAATGCAGTTATTACTTGCTCCGCAGTTTAAGCGTACGTTTCATGTATTTTATTCTAGTATTACCTCCATTGTTTGTTTTTTTTTTTGGTTACTTACAGCGAAATAAAACAAAATATTTTCCATTGGCTTATGATAAATAAACAGCGTGCCTAGAAAACAGCTAACAGTCTTTTTTTTTAGTGAACGACAGGAGTTTTTTTTCTGATATTTTAACAAAAAAAAGGGTGCATTGAAAAAAAAACCAACTTCTTTTATGTATAAAGTAAAATAGCATTTCCGAGTACTTCTTGGTAGGTTTTTTTTCTTAGCTGAATCCATCAGAACGACACGGTTTGGTAAACTGTCGAGATCTTTAAAAAAATTCTCAGATGAATTTACGAAATACGTGACCGCTCTTCTAATTCTCCTCTAGAAGTTCTCCAACTCAAGCCACTTGTCTTGACGAAGCAATCGAATGTCCGCTCCGACCCAATCTGAGATGGCATCAACATTCCTGATTGACGTGCTATAGGTCATTGCACCGAATGTATTAACCTCACTTTTTTGATTGTTCAGGGAGCTTGTTTACACCATCTTCGACTATGTCGTACAGACTGCTTACTTAGAATTACTTAATCTAAACCTCTAATTCTAGCACAAAACACATTTTTGGACAAAATAAAATCAAATTCGTTACAAACATCGTTAAAGGATCGCAAACACAAGTTAAAACAATTATTGAATCCGAAGTTCGTTCTGTGAAACGGAATTGCCAGTAATGGGGAGTTTCGGAACCGACGAGGAGGAGTGTTCCACGGAATTAGTTCTAGGAGTTCGGGACAATCCACATGGCCCATTATGAGGTCGAAGATGAACAGCCGTTGCAGTTTGATACGCCTGGCTGAGAGGGTTTCCAAATCAATCAACTTGCATCGGTCAGGATAAGCGGGAAGGTTGACTGGATCATTCCATGGGAGCCGACGCAATGCAAACCTCATGAAACTTTTCTGAACACGCTCAATTGCAAGAGTATACGTGACGTAAGATGGAGACCACACCGGTGAGGCGTGTTCTAAGATGCTGCGAACTAGCGAGCAAAAAAGCGTCTTAAGGCAATAAACGTTAGTGAAGCCTGAAGTATGACGACGTATAAATCCAAGCACAGTGTATGCTTTTGCAATAACGATGCTCATGTGCTCATTGAACCTCAGCTTCGAATCAATCGTAACACCCAGATCACAGATAGAACTTATCCGTTCCAGAGACTCCGATCCCATAGAATACTGGTGCAGAATAACGTTGTTGCAGCGGGTGTAAGTTATTACTTTGCACTTTTTGTTGTTTGTGCGCATACCGTTGTCACCACACCAGACTAGCTAACGGTGTATATCCTCCTGAACTTCAACACAATCGGCGGCGGAAATAATCACGCGGAGAAATTTCAGATCATCGGCGAATGAAAGTTTTGACGATGAAAGCAGTTCAAACAAGTCATTCACATAAATAATAAAAATAAGAGGGCCGAGAACACTGCCCTGGGGAACTCCAGATGGTATGTTGAATGTCCTGGAACGCACTGAATTTACAATTACGAAAGCATCGCGATTAGACAGGTACGAATAGAGCCATTCAGTGATCCATGTTGGAAATCCTAGGTGGCTCATTTTCCAATGATGAGATTGTGCGGTACTGCATCGAACGCTTTCGCAAAGTCGATATAAACCGAATCCACTTGTCGCTTTGCTTCCAGTTCACGTGCTATCGCTGAAACGTAGCACATTAGGTTCGATGTTGTAGAACGGTGCTTCACAAAGCCATGTTGAGCAACGGAGATGATCGGTGCAACAGCTCTGTATAGTACTGCGTAAATTAGTTTTTCGAAAACCTTACTGAGAGTGCAAAGTATAGATACTCCACGATAATTTACGACACAAGTGTAACTTCCGGACTTATGGATCGGTACTATGGACGCCGTTTTCCATGCAATTGGGAATGTTCTGTCCTGGAGCGAGCGGTTGAAAACTGCAGCGATGGGCATGGCAAGAGTAGTGGCGCAATTCTTCAAAAATAAAGGAGGTAGGCTATCTGTTCCGGGTCCTTTCGATGTGTCGAGATCTTCAAAAGCTTTCTGAACATCGTTCGTAGAAAACTGTATGCAAGCCAAACTAATGTCATAGGCCGGTATCTGTTCAAAGGAGTTCCGACGTTGTACGGGAGAAGCTTTACTAAACACGCTTTCGAAAAATGTGGCAAAGAGATTTGCTGCTTCTGAGCAAGATTGAGAAGTAGTTCCATTGAAGTTGACAGAACCAGGAACCCCGCGACCAGCTTTCCGCTGCTTGATGTAATTCCAGAAGCAAGAAGGGTTTTGCTTGACGGTTGTCTGAATCCTGATCAAATAGCTTTCATGCGTTGCCGAAAGGAGGGCTTTATACTCCGATTCAAGCTCGCGAAGTCTAGCTCTGTCGGACTCGTGTTTCGTGATGACATATCGGTTACGCATCTTACGAAGATTGTTGCGACGGTTACGCAGATCGGGAGTCCACCACGGTTGGTTAAAAACTGAGATCGAAGCAGGTTTTTTTCGAGGAACATGACGATTGATAACATCAAAAAGAGATCCATAAAAAACTGATAGCATCTGGTCCACGGTACCGTCGTTCAATAATCGTTCCATCAATGTCCACTAAAATGGAGTTTACCAAGTCAAAATCGCATGCGGAATAGTCTAACTTAAAACATTGATTTTGGTTGTCAAGTAATGTTGGCGCGTCGCTATCGTCAAGCAGTAAAACTACTGGTGCGTGGTGATTATCAATAGGCAACATAGGAGACGATGGTGCAATTAAGTCAAGATATTCCTGCAAATTGATAAATACCAGGTCCAAAAGTTTTCCATTTATATTGACGAAACTATTAACCTGCCTCAAGCCATTTGTAAACATTGCTTCTGTGAAGTCCAGCTCAGTATCTGTAGAGACGTTAGAAGGAATGTATCCATTGATGTCTTTATCGAGATGCCATCGCAAGTTAGGAAGATTAAAGTCGCCGACAGACAAAACGATCTGGTCAAACGATCTGCAACAAGTTGTACCGCACTTGCATGAGCAGTATATAACTCGGTACTTGAATTAGGTGGGAGATAGATAGCAACTATATAAAGCGAACGAGAATGCAACCTTATGCAAACTGCGATTTGTTCGAGTTCATTGCAGTTAAGCATCGAAACAGAATTACATTTGAGTGAGTTTTTAACCGCAATCAGCACTCCACCACCCCGCATATGCTGACTCGTCAATGCATTACGATCGCATCATTGGCTTTTTTTTTCATTGGCTTTTTCGGATTCTTAACGATTAGATTCAGCAAATGATGTAAAAATAAGTACTGATGCCTGTTTCCCGGCAAATTTAGTTCAATCGTAATATATTAGGGCACAACAACTCAAACCGATCTTACCAATAATATTCTGAGTCCACGTAAACAAGCTCCCTGAAATGTCAAAACTGCAGTGATGACGCCATCGTGCAATCTATATCTTGTTGCAAGACACAGACTAAAAGTTAGAAAGACTGATACCGATAGGGTACAAAAAATACAGAAAGCATGAAAATTAGCTTTAAAGGCTTTAAAGAAGATAAGTTAAAACGCAAGAAATAACTCGGCTTTGTAGTCTTTTTTTGTACGGGAAAGTCCATTAATTATGTCACGCAGTAAGGGGAGAAGAAGGGTTTGGAAAAACGTGACAATCCATACAAAACAAAATCGAAGTCCATACAAAAAAAAAACGTGACAAGGGGGGGGTGGGAGGGTATG